>JABUQX010072376.1:0-23470 GCA_015478945.1 Trachelipus rathkii
AAAGAGAGGGAGAGAGATAGATATACAGTTTTGTTATATAAATATTCCAATTATATTATCTTAACCACTTGAGTTCATCAATCCCATGTCATATAATAGTCTGCTGTTATACACTCATGAGTCACATTATATTTACATTCATGATTTACACATAATCTAGATTATAATGAGTAGTAATCAAGATACAGAGAAATCACTGTATTTTGATATGTCTACTATTATCACATCTACATTCAATATTTTGTCTACTCACCATTTCGTCCATTCAATTTGTCTGTCTGTTTCTAATAAAATAATATACTGAATGAACATCCACCAGAAATAAATCAAAAATAATGAATCAATAAATAATGAATAACAATAATAATAATTATTAATACATAATAATTAATAATTATTATAATTAATGAATGAATAATATTTAATATATGATATAATATATAATAATTCTCAGAATAATATAATATGATATCAATTCAAATAATAATAATAAAATATAATAATAATCACACTAATAATAAGATAATATTATAAAATAATAGTGATAATAATCGATAATATTATTAATAATAATAATATCAATTTTATTTTTAATGAGATAATTATCTAACGTGTGCACTTAGAGTTAATAATGCTAATTAATAATAAAAGACTATAGATTAAATAATCCAATCAAATAATAATAATCAATAATAATGAATAATAATTGTTTAATCATAATGAATAGTGATAATAATGATAATATATTAATAATAATAATTATATTTAATTTTATAATAAAATAATAATAATTAATAATAATAATATATAATATAATAATAATAATAATAATATAAAATAATAATAATAATTAAATAGATAAATAATAATAATAATGAAATAATTAATAATAAATAATAATAATAATCAATGAATAATAATATATAATAATAATAATATAGTAATAATATAATAATAAAATAATAAATTATAATATACATATAATAATATAATAATAATAATAATACGATAATAATAATACATAAAATAATAATAATAATAATAATAATACTACATAATATATAATAATAATAAGTAATAATCGATAATAATAATAATGATAATTTTAATAGAAATAATAATTTTCAAAGCAATACTAATAAACAATTATACAACTGAGGTATTCCCCCACAAATTCTTCTAACATTAATCTTCAACTCATTTACAAATCATAGTATGACATATATATATATATATATATAATAGTATATAGTATATATATATATAAAATAGTATATATATATATACTAAGTATATATATATATAGTACTATATATATAAGTATATATATATATTATACGTATTTGTATGTAAGTAATATATATATATGTTATATTTATAGTAATAGTATTATGTATATATGTTGTATCTATATAATGTATACTACTTATAGGTATTACTATGTAATTATACTATTAGTATTATCTATATATATCTTAATATTATATAATATGCTATCTATATATAATATATACAAATATATATTATATACGTATATATTATAATATAATATTAGAGACTATAAAATAATAATGATAAAAAAATATGCAATTAACAATTACCTGGCGTTGATTATCAAATGAAGAGTTTCGATTTGTATTTCCTCTCGGTAAATAAAAATTGATATCAATCATCCGGATCAAAATCTATTTATATTTTCATTCAGTTAATCAATTTTTTTTTTTTGTTGTGCAATAAGCATTTTTTTTTTTTTTGATTGTTGATTAGCACCTTCCGTTGAACTCGGTCTTAATAGCGAAAAATAGGAGAAGAAAAAACATGCAATACGTTTAGGAGAGATTAATTGCAAAAATAATGATTCACTTAAAACAAATTTTTGCTTCACTTTACTGGCTATTTTACTACTGCTACTATTACTAGCTATTATCATTACTACTACTATTTTCCGGGCGTTATTACTCTGGAC
This sequence comes from Trachelipus rathkii, assembly GCA_015478945.1. Taxonomy (NCBI): domain Eukaryota; kingdom Metazoa; phylum Arthropoda; class Malacostraca; order Isopoda; family Trachelipodidae; genus Trachelipus; species Trachelipus rathkii. The sequence goes on from JABUQX010072376.1 coordinate 1,967, forward strand.
ACTATCTAAAACTATTAATGACATTAATAAACAACAAGGTTCAATTAATTATCACTTTATGATGAGATTAATACCACCCTGCTTACATATTACATTACTACTATGACTGGTACAAGCTACATATTAATACAACTCTCAACATTATTTGCAGTCTTATTGTATACTACACTGCTGTAGACGTAATACTATTACTACTGATACTACTACTCCCATTAAAAAAATAATTACTGATTTTTGCTACTAAAGCAGAAGTAAACTTCTGCTACTAATAAAGACAGATTTATTCTTGCTAATTACTTAATCAACATTTACTGCTACGAATACAACTACCTTCTACTACTACTTACATGTCCATTTTAGTGCTACGCTTACTCATTTGACCTACCACTAACTAATTACTATTTATAAAACTACTACTGGCCTGCAGCCACTATTTACCAATTATTAAAAGCTACTATCACTACTTCTTTTCTACAATACCACTACTACTTTTTCCTACTTCTGACTCCCAAAATACTGCCACTCACTGTATTACAACAACTACTGTCAAAAACTGCTTCTAGACCTTCTACTATTATTAAACTACTGCTCAACACACCTCCTACTACTACTTCTATTACTTTATTAATCCCGTCAGGTTTTACCTTTCCACCACTTTCTAGCAATTTTCTTTTGTGTTAAAATCTTGTTCCTCACAAGCATTGCTCTAATTAAGAAAGTGCCTCATAGAATCTTCACAAGGAATCAAACTCTTCCACTTTTACTTTAAACAAGATCGCTTTTCTCTCACAAGGTAAAACAATTGCAATTTTTTCTTCCTAAATATATTTAAATCATGTAAATTAAATTCCTCTACTGAAGAGTGATCGGCTCTCTCTCTCTCATCTCTCTCGCGTTTTCGCTCTCTTCGCCAAACCTCTCTCTCTCTCGTTTCTCTCTCTCCGTCTCTCTCTCTCTCTCGTCTCCTCTCTTCTCCTCTCTCGTCTCTCTCTCTCTCTCTTCTCTCTCAACTCTCTCTCCTCTCATCTCTCTCTCTCTCATGTTGAATGATTAAGGTTATTAAATCAAAAAAAGAGAATTTTTTGCTTTTATCCATCCCCTAAATTAAAATATCTATATTCCTCAAATGTCTCCGGATAGCTTATTTTTTTAATCTAATGTCTTATGTGAAAGTTTTACTTTTAGTGTCTTTATTCATTGGGGTCCTTTGTCTGAGTATATGATAATATTAATGTCTATAAACCCTGACGTAACTCTAGCAGACTTCAATACTTGTATACTACTACTACACTACTACTACTACTATTGACTTATCTCCTACTTCGCTATCTACTTACTCTCATTAACAAAGTGTCATCTACTACTACTACTGCTACTAATCCAATATATATAGATAATAATAATTTTTAAGTCGATAATTAATAATAATTAATAAAATAATAATAATAAAATTGTCTTGTTGTTTTCGTCAAATAATAATAATAATATATCACCGTACATAAATGACTATAATTAATAATCATGATTACATAAAGATACATAATTAATTTATAATACCATTATGTTAATACTAGATATTTCTATAAATAATAAAAATAATCAATAATAATAATAGATAAATAATACAATATAATACTGTGTAGGTTTTACTAATTCAAATTTTTTTAATTATTGCCCAGTAACGTTATAATAATAAATTTCGTAACCTAACAAATAAAAAATATATAATAACTAATAATCAATAATAAATAATTTGCTGACCAATCATTTTGTTCTCTGTGTGTTTGCACTGCCGATGGTTGTATGTTGTTGCTGTTTTCTTTCCAACTGGCGGTATGTTGTCTATCTGTTCTTCTGCTCTTCTCACCTTCAATTTGCTGTCTGTTTCTCACCTTCATTTTGTCTAAGTGCTGTTTCTCACCCTGCTCGTTGTCGGCTGTTCTCACCGTCCTGATCTCATTGTTGTCTGTCGTTTTCAACTCGTCATTTTGTCTTCTTTGAGTATCCCTGTCATTTTGTCTGTCTGTTTCTCAACCTGTCATTTTTGTCTTCGGTTCGTCTCAACCTGTCATCTTTGTCTGTCTTTGTTCCCAAGCGACTGAATGATCATTTGGTTCTATTGTTTCCACCTGTCATTTGGTCCTGTCGTCTCTGTAAATCTGTTCATTTTGGTCTGTGCTGTTTCTCAACTGTGTTGTTTTGTCTGCTCTTCTAACCTTATTGGTTGGTCTGTCTGTTCTCAATTGTCCATATTTTGTCTGCTCTGTTTCTTCCACCTTCATTTTTGTCTGTCGTTTCTCAACCTGTATGTTCTCTCGTTTCTCTGAACCTTGTCATTGTTTATTGTACTTGCTGTTTTCAACCTGTCATTGGTCTGTCTTGTTTTCAATCTGCTTCATTTGTCTGTCTGTCTGAACCTGTTCTATTCTTAGGGGTAAGCCTAATAATCCGATCCAGGACGAAGACGATGTGAATCTAGGTCCTGTCTGTTCCGTCCACCCTGGCATCATCTATTTGTCCTCTGTTCTTCCCTTGACGCTACATGAACTTGCGTCATTTCTTGTGTCGTGGTTTCAACCTTCGATTTGTCTGTCTGTTCGAACTCGACATTTTTGTATGTCTGTTCTCTGAAAGTCTTGTATTGTGTCCCCTCTACGCTTTCTAACCTGCCTGTCATTTGTCTCTTCTGTTTCTCGAATCCTGTCATTGTCTGTCCTGTCTCAGACTCTGTCAGTTTTGTCTGTCTTTTTGTCTCAACTCTGTTCATTTTGTCTGTCGGTTTCTCAACCATGTCATTGTTGTCTGGTCTGTTTCTCTTCAACGTGTCATTTTGGGTCTCTGTTTTCAGAAACTGTCAATTGTTGTCTGTCTGTTTCTCACCTGTCTTTTGTCTATCGTTCTCACTGGTCATTTGCTGTGCTGTTTCTTAACCTGGTCATTTGTCTGTGTGTTTCTGCTCTGACCTGTAGTTTTGTCTGTTCCTTTCTCAACCTGTCATTTTGTGCTATTCTGTTCTCGAACCTGTCATTTTGTCTGTTTGTTCTTCAATCTGTCATTTTGTCTCTCTGTTCTCAACTGTTCCATGTCTGTCTGTTTCTCAACTCGTCATTTGTCTGTCTGTTTTCACTGTCATTTGTCTGTCTGTTTCTGACGCGTCAAATTTTTGCTGTTCTCTTCTCAAGCCTGTCATTTTGTCTATTCTGTTTTCTCAACCTGTCATTTTGTCTGTCTGTTTTCTCAACCTGTCATTGTCCTGTCTGTTTCTCGAACCCTGTCCATTTTTGTCTGGTAAGGTTTATCAACCTGTCCATTGTTGTCGTCTCTGTTTCTCAATACTTGTCATTTTGTCTGTATGGTCCACGTCATTTTGTCCTGTCTGTCTTCTTAACCTGTCATTTGGTCTGTCTCGTTTCTCAACCTGTCATTTGTGTCTATCGTTTCTCTAACCTGTCAATTTGTTCTGTCTGTTTCTCAACTGTCATTTGTCTGTCCCTCCTTCTCAACCTGCATTTTGGTCTATCTGTTTCTCACTGTCTTTGTCTGTCTGTTGTTCTCAGCTGTCCATTTTGTCTCTCTGTTTCTAACACTCGGCTTGAGCCTGCATTTTTTGTCTGTCGTCAGTTTCTCAACCTAGCTCAATTCTCGTCCTCCCCGTCCGCGCCTGTTTCACACCCTCGGTCATTGATCGCTGTTTCTGAACCTGTCACTTTTGTCTGTCTCTTGTCTCAACCGTGTATTGTAGTGTCTATACTGTTCTTCTCAACCTGTCATTTTGTTCTGTCCTGTTTCCTCACCTGTCCATTTTTGTCTGTATGTTTATCAACCTGTCCATTTTTTCCTGTGAGTTTATTCAACCTGTCATTTTGTCTTCTGTTTGTCATCCTGTATTTTGTCTGTCTGTTTACTTCACCTGTCATTTGTCTGCTGTTTCTCCACCTGTCATTTTGGTCTGGTCTGTTTCCTGTTACCTGATCATTTGTCGTGTCCGTTTTCCGAACCTGTCATTTTTGTCTATCGTTTCTCAACTGTATTTTGTCTGTCTGGTTTCTCGACCTGTCATTTTTATGTCTTGTCTGTTTTCTCAACCTGTTTTGTCTCGCGTTTTCAACCTGTCACATTTGTTTCTGTTTCTGAACTGTGTCATTTGTCTGTCTCTTCTCTAACTCTGTCGATTGTTGTCTGTTCTGTTTCACTCTGTCATTATTCTACTGTCCTGTGTTCAGACCTGTAGTTTGTCTGTCTGTTTCTGACTCTGACATTTGTATGTGCGTGGCTTCATTACCTTGATCTTGCTCTCACCTGTCTTGTTGTCTCTCTCGGTTCTCTAATCCTGTATTTGTCTTGTCTGTTTCTCAACGCTGTCATTTTGTCTGTCTTTTCCTCAATCCTGTCATTTTGGTCTGTCGTTTCTCAACCTGTCATTGATTTGATCTGTCTGTTTCTCAATACCGTCATTTTTCTGTCTTGTTTTCTTACCCGTCTTTTGTCTTGTGTTTCCACACTGATACATTTTTGGGGATCATTTCTGTTTCCTCAACCTGTCATTTTGTGCTGTCTGTTTCTTAACACTGTCATTTTGTCTGTCTGTTCTTCGCAAAAGCCTTCATTTTGTCTGGTCCTTTCTGCACCTGTCATTTTTGTCTATCTGGTTTCTACAAGCCTGTCATGTTGTCTGTCTGTGTTCTACAACTGTCCATTTTTGTCTCTCTGTTTCCTCAACTGCGCTGTCATTTTGTCTGTCTGTTTCTCAACCTGTCATTTTGTCTGTCTGTTTTCAAGTTTCATTTCTATCTATATCTTTTAAATTAGTTTTAGGAGACTTCTTTTCAACACTGTCATTAGTAATATCTGAGTTGTCGGATTTATTATCCTTTAATATGCTTGCATATACATTCTTAATTGTGGTTTATTCTGTGTTTAAAACATATATCATCATTATCCTCTTCCTTAGTTACAATTTGCTCTTCTATCATGATCTCTCAAGGAGTAATCTTTCCCCTGTCTGTCTGTCTTCTTAATCGTCCAAGTCTCTGTCTGTTTCTCAACCTGTCATTTTGTCTATCTGTTTCTCAACCTGGTCATTTTGTCATGTCGTGTTTCTCACTGTCATTTGTCTTTGTCTCTTTCTTCAGCTGTTCTTTTGATCTATCGCTGTTTCTCACCTGTCATTTTTGTCTGTCTGTTTCCAACGCTGTCTCATTCTGTCTCTCTGTTCTCGAACCTGTCATTTGTGTCCTGTCTGTTTGCTCAACCGTCATTTTTGTCTGTCTGGTTTTCACTCTGTCATTTGGTCTGTCTGTTTCTGAACCCTGTCATTTTGTCTGTCTCTTTCTCAACCTGTCATTGTTGTCTATTGTTCCAACACTGTCATTTTGGTCTGTCTGTTTTCTCAACCTGGTCATTTGTCTGGCCTGTTTCTCAACTGTCATTTGTGCTGTAATGTTTATGCACGCCTGTCATTTGTCTCTGTTTCTCAACCTGCTCATTTGTTCTGTCTGTTCTGCAATCCTGATCATTTTTGTCGTCGTTTGTCCGACCTGTCATTTGTCTGTCTGTTTCTCAACCTGGTCATTTGTCTCTCTGATTTCTCAAACCTGTCATTTTGTGCTTCTCTGTTCTTCAAAACCTGTCCATTTCTTTGTCTGTCGTTTCTCAACCTGTCATTTTAGTCTGTTCTGTTTTTACAACGCTGCATTTTGTGTCTGCTAGTTTCTCAACCTGTCATTTTGTGTCTGTCTCATTTTCTCTCAACTCTGTCAGTTGTTGTCTTGTCTGTTTTCATCTCTGTCATTTTGCTGTCTTGTGTTTCAACCGTGTCATTTTGGTCTCTCGTGTTTCTCGAAGCGTCTGTCATTTTTGTGCTGTCTGGTTTTCTCAAACTCTGTCATTTTGGTCTTGTCTGTTTCCAACCTTGTCATTTGTTCTGTCTGTTTCTGCAACCGTGTCATTTGTCTGTCTGTCTGTCTCAATCTGTCATTTTATTCTCTGTTCCTCTGTCCATTTATGTCTGTCCTAATAGAAGCCTTTCAAAGGTTTACCTGTAATTACAGTTACTGGATTCGTTTTGTCTGTCACGTTATAATTTATAGAAAACAAAGTGCTTTGATTAAAAGATTGTATAAAACGAACAATGAATATGTTACTTTCCCTGCCGTAATTTGTCAGTTTACTTGTCTCTAAATCTGTTCATTTGTTTATTTGTATCTTTTTTCTTTAACTCTGTTAGCAGTAAGGTTCCCTAATAGGTTGCTTTGAGTTTTTATTGTGTATTTGAATTTATGGTATTCAACATTGATTTTTCATATTTTTTTTTCCACAATTTAATTTAAGTTGAATATTTAAACTATTTATCTTAAATTCTGAAATCTTTATATATATACTCTTTAAATTTCATTTTCATTTGTAAGACAGATGTTTTTATTATACCTTTTATTTATTTGAATTTAAATAATGTGGTGTTCCATCCATGTTTTCAAGTTGAAGTTTTTATTCCTTTATCTCTATCGTTCTTGTACGTTTTTTACCTTTTAATGAAAATTATATACCCAGTTTAATTGCCTCGTTTTTAAATAATAGGCATGGCAAATCTTAATTTTTTTTAGATTTGTTTTTCTCTATTAATTTTGTTCGGAAACCACCTACATTACCAAACAATATATAACAATACCAACACCACAAATACCCACACGAATAATAACAAAACAGAGCAACACCTACTCCACATCTCTAACATTACACGAACCACATCCCACCACAAAACCTTCAATATTCATATAAAATCTATATGTTATTTGATACCTTATTTTTTTAAATTAACTAACTGTACAACACCAGTATTAAGCCCCCACAACCACCTTCGCTGCATTTCATTCGTGTTAACCAACTCTAAAGCCGTTTAAAACTTTGGAACAAAAATATTCGTCAGAAAAAAGTTAAAGTTACAACCCTTGATTAAACACCAACGACACGATAGAAAGACCCCGCCGGGGGGATTGTTCAATCCAACATTATAATTAACGCGCTTCTCAAAACCTTCAAATTTCACCAGTAGAAAAAACATCGATAAGAGTTTCCAGTTTCTACCCTTTGTATTGTTCACGCATATCTTATCCCTAAAATAAAACCTTTTTTTTAAGAGAAAATAACGTTTTTTACACCACTCACTCTTACAAATTATTCTCACATAATTAACAAACTAAATCCCCAACGTTCTCTAGGCAGGTCAAGTCTTTCACACCTCTCCTTCAAGGAGGCACAGGACTTAAGTTTCTCTTTAATTAGTATTCCCTTCTCATATATATTCATCGGTCTTAAAACATTTGTATATTACGCTCCACATTCTAAAAAGGAAAGAAGTGCCTTTCATATCTTTCTACATTCATTTCTTAATTAACTAATAACTTTCAAATTCTCCTTTCATACTTCGGAATATTAATTGAAGTTTATAAATTGCCCCCCCTTTCCACCCGAATCCATTAATAATATAATAGATTAGCTCATAATAATTCACTTTTTTCCACCATTTTTAAGGTTTAAAAACCCCACTTTAAAACAAATTCAAACATGAATGTCATATCATCCCATAAAAATTGAAAAACAAAACTAAAAGGAAAAATATATATTACAAAACGAAAAAAAAAACTAAACAGCAGAGAAAATATTTTGGGCCTAATAACTGGTTTTTTTGCATTATAATTTTTCATTAATTCTCTTCTCAAGAAACATTTTTACACAAGGTTTTGGTTTTGCAATCCACTACACTCTCTAATCCAACCGCCAGTGTTAAAAGTCCCAAATAACGTAAATATTTCTTAATTTCTCTGTAAAATACTCACTCCATACAAACAGCGGGTCAACCTCAATTCTGCTTTTCAATAGCTTATAAACATTATTTTTTATCTTTTTTTCTCTTTTTTCCACTACGTCTATGTCTTTCGAAATTTACAACAATAAAATTTGTAGCTATCAGATGCCTTTTAATTTTGAGAAGGAGCTACCTTCATTGGAAAAGTCTTCAGTAAAATTTTTAAATTTTGTTCTCTGTTATATAACTCAACAACATTTTAATTTTAACCCTCTGTGAATCACTTGGTTCAATAAATTTCTTTTCAATATAATTTCAATATCGGAAAACCCAAGAAAAACTTAATACGCTTTATATTGTGCATAACATACACACAAAATCATTTTTGTGCTCTCTTTTTTTCTTCTCTCACAATATAATCCTACATAAACTACTTACATGTACGTTTTTTTTTTTTTTTTGAAATTAATAAATTAATAGTATTTTGGGTAAAATAGGTTTTGATTGTTCCTTAAACCCTTGGATGTTTTTTAAGCGCCCAGTAAAATCATAAAATAACCAAATCCAAGCCCCCTTTTTCCCCCCACCCTTCCCCACCCACGAAGTACCTCAACCCTTTTCTTGTGTCTATTTCACTTCTTTTTCTCGAAATGAAACATAATCCTTATATTCTGTACAACATCCTCAAACTTGGTTCCCAAAATTTTATAATTTTTTCTTTCTCCGAGGTATACTCATCTAGGCTTTATGTGTTAATGAAAACATAAACACTTAAACCACATATTAAAATAAAAAAGTTTTATTTTCTTTATATTCTCTTTCCTCTCTACTATATAACTGAAAAACCTCTACATACAATTTCCCTGGGGTCTACGGAAAAACTTACTATAAATTTTTGCCGAGTATCTATAAACTAGTTAAAGAAAAAAAGGTTTTTGAAATTTCTATTTCATATCATAAGCGATATTTAAGTAAGTTTGTAGAGACTTAATGGGGAACCACAGAGCAAAGAACTAATACATCACCACCCTTGAATACTGATAAAATAAGAATAAATATAACTTAAAAAACTTTTTTTTTACTAACCGTACAAACCCCCAAACATAATCCTTCTCCCTATTCTCTACATATACGGGGGTGACCTTTTGTGGCCGCGTGCGTATAATATAAACTAAAAACTTTACTAAACCCAAAATTTAAAAAAACTTAGTTATCTTTTTTTGCCCTTCCTCCCATATCGAAGCGAACGTCAAGTTAAAAGTAAGGCGGTAACAAACAAAATACTCTCTGTCTCTTCTGTAGATACTTCTTCTACATTTTTCTCTTCATCTTCACTACGTGGATTCGTCTTCTAAGTATTGTCTTGCAGGCCCCACCCTCCTCCATCTACATTCCCCTTTTCTCTGGATTGTTCCTCGTCCTTTTCCAATCTAGGAAACGGTAAATTTTTATTTTTACCCTTTTTTCCGATAATCTTCCTGCCATATCCCCAATGTTTTAAATTTTTAAAATTAAAATAAGCATATTTAAAAAAAAAATTTTTTTTTAAGCCATAACCCCCCCCCAGTTTTCACTAAATCCATAAAATACCAGAACCCAAACTGAAAACAAGTATTCAATTATTCTCAGTCCTAAACCCTCGTTCTTGAAGAGGACGCCCCCATAAAATTCTTCCCTTAGTTTTTCTTATACATCAAAAAGATAGATTTTATTTGCGTATAATAATAATTCTCTAATCAATAAAAATAGCATTTGAGTATAGCAAGCTAAAACCATTTCTAGGAGGTTTTTAAAAGATCTTCACATAATTCCTATCAACTTGACTCACATCGTCCAGTACTTCACATAATTCTCCTCTCTCGTTTATTCTTATATTAACTCTCGCAGAAAGTCATAACAATCACATCTCTCATAACCAAATAAAATATATCTCACAACTTCTCTCTCAAAATATAAGTTTATACAATACTTAGGGAACATAAACAACACTAAATCTAATAGCTTTTCCTCGTTGTTTATCTTCTTTTTGAAAATACAAGACTTTAAAAATTCCAATCGAGTATAGATAGATTCCAATACTGCGACGGCTCAATATATATGTTTTTGTCGGATCGTGTCTCTCTTTTTTTATTTTTCATGTATATAAATTTTCTTCTTAGTATTCTTTGTTAAATAAAAGTAACGTGAAAATTCCCGTTCAAATATATCAGTATACAGAGCTTCTTATAGGGTAAATTCAAAGAGCCCCAGTCACTAAACACATTCCTCAGCATCTCGTACTCTCTTCTCTTTTCCTCAAAATTCTCCAACCCTTTCTTCTTCTCCCAATCTAGTAAGATTGGGTAAACCAGTGTTCCTGCAAAAAACAAGATGGTTAGGGGCAAACCCCACACAATTATAGGCCCCCACTCCCTGCACACGACTAAATCTCTATATATATACCTCCCGGCTGCCCACCCCCAATTTCCCCGCCCTTGATCCCCAATGGAAACTAAAAATGGATTTCAAAAAAAGTCCCATTAATTTTTTCCGGAAGGTTAATCCAATTTTTGGGCTTAAAACAATAACCCAATAAAATAGGTTTTTTACTTTTTATTATACTGGGGAAAAAAAACCTGACGCAACTATTCAATCATAAATCTCGTCACTCTCTCGCACGCCATCTGTTTAGAGTCACACGCAATATCCGATACTCCAATACAAACTTTTCTCGTGTATTTTTATGAGTTTCCTTTATAAAGTGTCTTATCCTTATTTTTCCCACAGGTTCTGGGCACGATAACAAACGGCGAAGGCCCTTCGGCTCACACACAGAAGAGCTTCACTATAGCTTCGGAGAACTAAAAGTCAAAACAAATATTAAAATATCTCGTGGTATAAATTTAGTCCCACTACATTTCAGAATACCTCGACAGTTTGCCTTCGAATAGTAAAATTCCCTTCATTTCTTCATTTGAGGTGCCGATCATAAATGGTTGGGGTCGTGAAGGTAAAGTTCTTCAAATAGCCCGGGTTTAAAGGGGTATATTACACAATAGTCCCTAATATAGGGCGTGGCGCCACACTTCATTATATTTAAAGAGTCATAGAAATACACACACTATATAGATTAACGAAAACGTAAGGGAGATGCGCTGGCGGTCTTTTTGTGGAGGAGGTCTTACTAGTGGTGTTTTCTATAGCTATATTATAATCACACAAAGACCTCATTTGCCTGGCAATAACTTTTTGGCAATTTGTTACCTGAGAAGATTTTTACTGGGAATTTTATTTGAATTGTTACTTGCTTTTCTTGTATCAATAAGGGGGGGTAGGGGTTTTTAAAAACAACAATTTTTTTTCTTTCCAAAGGTCACTGCAAAATAAGAATAGGAAAGGAACTCCTTTTTGGAATTTCTCTCAATAAAAATCTCTCACTACTACAAACAATTCCCCAAAGCCAAATTTAAATAAATTCGGCGGAGTAAAGGGGAGTCAGGGAAACGGGAGCATGGGGGCTTTGGGGGGATTGGTATTTTCATTTAAAACTACTTTCTTCCCCAACGACAGTTTCCAACTGATCGGTCTGGCTGGAGTCTCTTTTTATATCCTGAAAAGGTATGTTCCAAACCATGAAAAATAATCACATATCTTATCTTTGCGTCAATTGTTCTTCTTTAAGACATCCTAGTACTGTTTAATCATCGTGTGCAATCTACTTATTCATCTTCTTTTAAGCCTTGTGAAAAATAACATTTTTTATTCAAAAAATAGACGTCGACTGTGATTTCAGTTATCGTTGCTCATTTACACCTAGCATCTTTTAGGGTCTACAAATCTCGGGTTTTCTTCTAAAATCATATTTTTTATTAAACCCAAAATGGTTTTTTAAAGAAAAATAAAACGAAATTAAAATTAAAAGTTTTTATATATATATTTTTTTTTTATTTTGTTGGGATAAAGTTTATTTGTTAATGATTTAAGTATATACACATTAAAACTTGCTCATAACCCTCTCTTTATCAACATTTGTAGAATAGAAGGATCCCATTAATACTTAGAATCACTATTAAGAATCTTTTCTGAAGTTTCTAATATTTGAATGATTATGCGGAAAGGGGTATAAAACTAAATTATTATAATAAAATTGAAAGTGCGACTGGGGAAGGTGTTTTTTACTTTTTTAGTTTGTATCTAATTAGTATTTGGAATCTTTCTCTATTTTCTTTCAAATGTAAAAAAAATATCTTGAAAATAATAAACATATTTTTTCACTATGGTGTGGTTTTTTTGGCGGAGGGGGTGAAAACACAACAATAATGTGGCCCTAAACTTTCTCTAATTTTTCTTTTTTCTTTCTCTTATGTTTTCTTATTTTTTTCTATGTACAAAAACAACTCATAAAAAAGAAAAAGATATTTTTTTTACACAGGTAATTCACAAAAAAAATTTTAACTCATTTTATCCTCTTCTATTTAAGCCAAAAGGAATGAATCAACTCAAACAGCCAAAAAATATATAAAACAATTAAAAGGGTTTTTTTTTAGTCTCAGTGGGGGCGGTCTCATTGAGAATACGTTCATAATCCTGAAGCGTGTATTGTTGTCATTTTTATAATGTCTAAAAATTTTATCTGGGATTAAATAACTCTAGGAACAAAATGATACCAACTTGGATTTTTCAAATACGAAATTCCCATAGGAATAGTTTTTCTCCTATCCGCGTAATATACACATCATGCGGGAGGTCTGTCTGCATAAAACGAGTATGTCGGCTTTCGCTTAATGAGATCCCAAGACACAAACACATCGCGTCTACATCTCTGCCTTAGTCCATTTTCTTGCGATCACAACCATTAAATATAACTGATGTCCTCTTTATGACTCTCTATCCAAGTTGTTGCCTTTTTTAACAAAAGGAGTTTTTTAATTGGACACTTTGTAAAAGAAATGCAATAAATCGCATCAAAAATTTTTGTGCCTTTTCCTTGACTGGGTTTTTCTCTGTCTTTTTTTTCTTGATAACTGCCCACGCTAGGAAAAAAGCACTAACTTTATTTTACTCAACAATTCCTTTCTCTTTCCCTTCATTTTTCATATTTTCTATAAATCTAAATGTACATTAAATTAGTTATATTTCCTTTTTTCATTTTATAGAAGAAGAGAAGAATTTTTTTCCGAATTTTTTTCTCACTTCTTATTCCAATACTAGATAGGTAGAGAAACATTAAAAAACTATGTTATAAGGTCTGCAAAAAATGCGAATAAAATTTTTAAACACATAGATGCATAAGTTTCTCAAATGATTTAAAAACTGTAAAAACCCGTCTATTATATATTAAAAATATTGTATATTATTAGTGGGGACCTCATAAACTTTCTAGGAATTTTTATAATTTTGTTTATGTGTTTTATTATTTGTATAAATAAGCTTATTACTACATGAATATAAACTGCTGCGGTTATTAAAATACAAGTTTTTTTAAAACAGAAAAATAAATGCCAAATTAAAATATTTCTGTCTCTCTCTTTTTACAATGTTTGATGGCTTCTCTACACCGTAAAACTGGGTATCTTTCCTCTCTTACTATAAATTTTTCTCCTCCTCCTAATCTCCCGTGTTTCCTTTCCTGCTCCCTGATTATTTCCACGCATAACCTGGGCCCCCCCGATACTTATTTGTATTGTAAACTCGCAAGAGGCATTATAAGAGGTCCTCTAAAGTTGCACAAAGTCTATCTTTGTTCTCGTTACACTACCCCCGTCCATTATAAGTTAAGTTCGCTTTAATTTTTCTTTCCTCGTTTCATATAGGTAATAGCCCCAAAATCCTGGTTTTTTTGGCCCATATTTCTCTCGTTCTTTCTTTTTTTGTCTCTCTTTCCTTTCTAACTTATCTCTTTCAGGATCATGCTTGAGGAGGTTTGTAATTTCCTTCCCCACCCCACGCCACCCACACTCCCCACGGGTGGGGGCAGGGGTTCCCAAACAGCATTCTTTTTTTCCCCCCCTGTCAGCACCTTCAATAGTCCTTTTTGCCCCGCACCACACCATTTTTTCTTCTCTCCTCCTCTCCTCTTTCTCCTTTCCCCCCCTCCTTTCCCTCGTCACCTTTTCCGTCCCCTATTTCTTTTTTCCTTATTTAAACGCATCTCACTCACACACTTTCTCCCCACCTTATCAATCGTCTAAATTATTATTAACTATGTAGCTCTTCTTTAAAAATAACTCGCTTTAATTTTTTATACTAATTCTGATTATCATTTAATAATTCTTAATTGCGTATTAACTGATTTTTGGCAGTGAATATTCCTAATTAATAAAATATATATTGTATACATATCTCAATCCTATTAATTAATTATTTAGCTTATTCACTTTTTTTCTCATCTCTAATCAATTAAATCTAAAAGTTTAGTAGATTCTTATCACATAAAATATAATTTAAAAACTTGTCAAAATTAAACAAAATTAATTTGAATAATGCTCCACTTTTCTCACTAAAATCTTAACAATATATTATAAGATTTCAATAAATTTTAAAGGAATATTTCGCTCAAATAAGGTATTAATATTTTCAAATAATATTAATTTAAACTTTTACCTTATTCTAGCGAAGAAATTCCTACATAACATAAATCTATATGAAGTCTATTTATATTCCTAAAATATCACTCTCTCCTAATTAAGATAGTTATACCTTAACGAACGCAAAACATATTCAACCTTTCTTGAAATGTGTGTGTCTATCGTTTTTTCAAATGCTTTTTTTTATATTTTTCTTTCTCTCAGTTATTTTTTCCTTCTCTCTTTTTTATCTCGTTTAATTCTTTTTATGCGATTCTCCCCTTTTTTTTTCATTTGTATTTTTTCACGTATTGTTTATAATGTATCCTTTGTTATCGGTTTTCTTCCTTCTCTTTCTTATTCTTGACATTTCTTTAATGTTTGTATTTGTATTGCTGTAGTTTATTTGTAAACTGTTGAAACTGCTGCATCTTATAGTCAGTAAATGTCCATATTTTTTGTAATTATAATTTCATTATTCCAATGAATTTTTACTACTGTTTAAAACATTTTGATATAAATTGTTTTCTCATCTCTCTACTTATAAGCATAAGGATTATTTGTGTTACTTATATTATTATCGTTTATGGGGTTGATGATTTATCTTCTTATTTCTGCCAAAAATTCTTTTTTAAAGCTGAAATTTTTTATGTTTTCTTCTTCAACTTCTCATGTTTTAGGTAATATTTTTCTTATACTTGTAATTTATTATTATTTCTTAAATTTTTATATTAATGGTTTGACTATTATTCTTGCTTGCTCAAAGATGACTTAAACTTTTAATATATTAAGTAGTTTGCCCCCTCTCTATAGTTATTTTGTAAGTATCTCTTGTTGCGTAAGCCTTGATGGCCACCGAATATCTCGTCATGTGCAAATCTCAATACCTTTTTGCGGTTCTCCTTCGGTAAGTAATACAATGTGCTCTCACTGGAAAGATTTCATAAGTAATCCTAACATAAAATTGCTTAAACTAATTAATCATATACTAATTAATAAAATATATAACTACTCCGTTTTAAGAATCCCGCGGACTAAATGTTTGTTTCAAAAGGGGTTCCGAAAAGGAGAACAAAAATATCTTTTGTTTCACTTTACCATAATCTCACAACGGCGTAGCAATTACAAAAGATTTATAATTTTAACACTCTATTTACTAGGAACTTATTTTGAAACTCTTTGCGGCAACTCTCTCGCAGATTATATAAAGAAAAGGGGAAGAAAATATAGCGGGATATTTATTAGCGGAATTCCCCCGCGTCTACGTAGCCGCTGAAGGGGCTTTTTCAAGAACGATAGTATTGCTTGCGCTATTTTTTATTCCGTAGTTTTACGCGCGGCGGAATACAAAACATAGAAATGGGAACACGATAATAGAATTAAAATTAATTCCTTCCCCAACAAAAAATTCCATGGCCCCCGGTTTTTTTTACCCCGTATATAATCTTCCTGATGATCATGCACGCTGGGTTCTTCTTGCGTTTCATAAAGGATCTCTCTTCTTTCTTTCTTTCATTAACTAACTGTCTCCTTGGAATACAAAATGGGTTAATTAAATGAAGGCTTCATAATATAATAAATCACTATTATGGTAGGCTACCCCCCCTTCGGGTGAAAAGTATATGGGTATTATTTTATTATTTAAAATTTCCCCTCCATATACTTATCTTTTGGTGGGGAAATGAGGGTTTTATTCCCATTTTATTTTTGGGGTATTTAATGAAATTTCCCTCATACCATATATACTCAGGTGAAAAAGCCTACTCATTATTGTCCTCACTCACGTGAGTTTTGTAGTGAGATCCTTTTATCCTCCCTTATATAAGAAAAAAATTCCAGATAACATCACTCACTTATTAGTGAACCGGTTTCACGTAAGATTTTTAGCAGAATTTTAATCTTCTCGTGTGATAGACTGATGCAACATAAATAAATAGTTTATTAATAGTCTCGCAACAAGCTCTCTGATATAATAAATAAAGTATTGTAATTTATATTTTATTTTACCCCCCCAAGCTTTGCTACACCCTCACCCTATTCCCTACCCATAAAACTAAAGTGTGTTACATTTTTTATTTTTCGTCGATTGTTTAAATAAATGATAAAAAGAAATTATCAGTTTATTATTATTTTAATTTTATATTTAAGTGAATGGTATCTTATAGGAAGGGAAAATGTGGAGGGGAAAAAAATAAAAAACCCCGTTAAATTCGGGATAAAACGTTCATATTAAAATTTGAATAGGGCTAATAAAATAAAACTACATGATTAAAACCTCAAGCTAAAACTATTTTATATTCACTCTATATACCCCCATTGGGGCCCAGATAAATTAAATTTATATTAAAGGTAATAAAACCATAAACAAAAAATAATATTTTATTATTTTATTATGTCACAACATTTGAATTATCAAAAGTTGCAAATATTGTGAAAATTAGTTTATTATATTTGGTTACTATATTATCGGGTTAAAGCAATTTTTATTTATTTTTTAATTTATTTGTAAAACTCCTTTTTAATGGTTTTTTGGCGCAATCAATAACCTATATCCAAATAAAAATTGAAACATTGATTTTTTTTTTTTTAAAGCTCACGATAAATATTTACTGTATGAAGTAAAATAGTGTTACAAAAGTTATAAAACACGGTTTACATTTTATAATAAAATAAAATCCCCTTTTATTTATCGTTTTTTATTACCTAGAATAAAAAAATTTATGGGGTGAGTTACCCCCTATACCTCACCTCCATATTGTATGATTTTTTCCCGAAAACATTCTTTATATCTATTGATCCATCTTTCGGGCGTTATCTACACCATCACTAACTTATCAAATGTTTTTTGGTTCCAGAGAATATTTTGTGTGTGTTGGTCAATCCCTATTTGGAACTTTTGTCCCACCCGAATCTGTTTCATAAGGGCCCTTTTTTTATTCGGTAGAACTCAGCAGCAATAACACTGACAGATAAGATATATAACTCTAGTTTGTTAAAATTGTTTTTCTAAGACATTCATGTACTTTTGTCCGATACATTCTATTACTGTTGGTATCGTTTTTATGTTTTTTGTTTTGGTCCAGAAATACGAGTTTTCTTTTTATATAATTGCTATATTTTAAAAATTTGACAAAGTATTTAAAAGAAGACGGATTAGGGATATAGGTTTTTTTTTTCTCATATTATTTATATTTCAAAGATCTGAAAGACGTTTGGTGCACAAAAATGTCTAGTCCTGGTGAATAGTTTTTACTTCTTAAAGTGTTTTGCGGTTTTGGTTTCAAATAGTAAAAACGATACCTACCTGGAAGAGTTCTGGAGGGACAAACGCGTAGATAATAAACACAGTAATGTATGTATAATAAGAGAGTATAAGATGATATTATAAAGATTTTACTCCGGGTCATATAATTGATGTATAGAAAATAGTGTAATCTAAATGAATTGATAGAAAAGCTATCTCAAATTTTGTGCTACTCTCTATTGTTTTTAATATTTTTATGTTATTATCATAAAAGTTGTTGGATAAACCTACCAGATGGAAAAGAGGATCCATTTCAGATCCTGTCTTATTTATTTTTTTGGGGTTTTACAAGAATCCGCCACGCAGGAACCTGCTTTATTTTGTCTACCGAAGGCTCTGAAAAGATAGTGATTTATTGCATTTATTGTAAGAGATTATGTTTCCTGGGATATTCTTTTGCCCCAGTTTTGCCACCCCTTTTTGCCGAGGTATTGATACTCCCCACGTTAGGAAGTGTAAAAAATGAATAAATATTTGATTTTTTATTAATAAAAATAATGGTATTAGTAAATTTTCTCTTATTTCTCTGTTCCACCAAACAGGAACTTTATCAAGATATGTATTAAATCTCTTTTATATATTTATAAATGAATATATTATTTACATATTCTCGGTGTTAATTCTTAATTTTTGAAATATTTCAAGTTAGTTGGAAGAGCTCGAGTGACTAGCAAAACTAAAACCTCATGCATCTACAATAGCTGCTAGAGCAGAGATCATAGCGGAGGACTGTCAGTGAAGAACTGTTAGAGCACTGAAAATTTTTCTGTACAACATTTCATACTGTGGAGCTGACAGTCAAAGTATAAGTTTGAAAATATTGTTTGCACATTTGGGATTGATTCAACAAGATCTTGCACTGCTTTGAAAATTATCATGTTTGGGGTGGTGCAGGTCCGCTTATATTGCCTGTAGAGTTTTTCTTCATCATCAACTTGTGAACACTCTTGGGACCAGCTACCCATTGCCTACATGCGGGAGACCGCAGGATGCAAGTTTCTCTCACTCCTACTGATCAGAGCCATAGATTGTAGAGTTGGAGGGAAAATTTTGGTTTACTTATGTGTTGAAAGAGGCAAGTGCTTCAGGGAGTTGACCACATGTGTCCCACCACCTTGGATCACATGGGTTGCAATGTCTTCACATCAATTTTGTTGACATTTCCAACTCTAGACCTGTTTACTGTTGTACTTCGCACTTTCTAGCCATCTATGTTCTATGAAATGTTTAAGTCTTTTATGAATTTATCACTCTGCAGGAATTTAATAATTCCTATTTACTGTATACAAGGGTGCATCTCTTAACTTCTCACTTCTGATGATAAAATTTATTGTTAGGCCCGTTGTGACTCTCCTTTATATTAGTTTTTATTTTTTCAATTATTTTGGTGGGTAATAGCCCGTTTGTGAGGAGTTTGCTTGGGCCCCTCTCTCCTGCAACTCCTGTGGAAGTATGTTATGTCATATTCTTTTTATATTGGATTTGAGAGATTATTTTATGCTTGTTTTACATCTATGTTACATCCCTCAGTTAATTCTATCACATTACTTCTGTTAATGATAATATGAAGATTAACAGTTGCTGCGTCTATTATTATAAATATTTAATTGGTGGCTCGTGCCCCTTATTTATATTGAGGACTTCTGGGGTCACCTTTTTTATTTTGCTCTAGTTAAATAAGCATTAGAAAACTGTTGGAGCACGGTCTCTGCCTCTTTCTTCTACCATCTAAATAGGCATATAATTGTTAGGAGAGGGTGATTTTTTCTTTTTTTTTGCCCTTCCTCCTTTATTTGCCTGCGCTACCTGCCATACGTCTCTACTCTGTTCCCCGGAATTAAAAGTAAATAATCCATTTTCTTATGGAGTGCCTGGCCTTTCAGTAGCTATAAGGAGTTGGAATTTTAAAATCCGTTCCATTTGTTGCAGATTCTTAAAATCTGTAGGACCAATTATATGGAGGTAAGAAAACTCGATCTTGTAATATAACTTAAAATATTGTAGTATGCGTTCTCTAATAAAAGTTTGTATAACTCGCGATGGGGTAAGCAGGGCTTTTGGTTACTGATTTTTGGATGTAACTAATAGTTTATAATTTAATTTTATTCATTACCCTTTCTTATACTACCATGCTATCACAAGGAAGAATTCTTCATTCTCCCACGACATTCTAACGAGCATCTCGTGGAATACACACCAATAAATATTACTGTTCACTCATTTTTCCTTACTCCTTATATATTCCTCTTAACAATGTTGATTATTTTAAATAATTTGTTTGTACGTCTATTTAATCCCTCAACACGCTTTTTTTAAAAGGTTCTCTACTTTTTGTGTCACTTGAATATTTATGCCTTTTCCTTCTACACGGTAAATAGAACCCCTTTTCTTTTTTCTTCTTCCTGTACACCCGCATCATATTCTTCAAAATAATAACCACTTTTCTCAAGCATTATTCTTTTTTATCTCTATGTTTTATTGTCCCAATTTTTGTTGTTGTTTTTCATAATAAATATTATTTTATATATATATAAAAAAGTGGGCACTCCTTTTTTACACCACATAAACACTATTAGATCTGGATCTGCATAATGCAAATCGCCCCCAAATATATATTTATTTATATATTCATCCCATCATCATTAAATCCACAGTCTTCTTTCTTTGGGGGGATAATTACACCAACACACTACAAAAAAGAACTCTGGGAGAGGTAAGACAAGTGTGTGGATCTTCTATTTCTCAAATAGTTCTTTATAGTAAAAATTTTCTCTTATGGGTTCTTCTATGAAAAGCTTTCTACCTCGCCATTTTCTTTTATTGTCTTTTTTTTCCCCGCTATAAATTTAGTCCTCGCTGCGGCGTCTCACCTTAAACCACATTGGAACACCAAGGGGTGGCCCCTACTAATTCCTATATCCCTCCTTACCACTATACTCAAACACCCTCGCCTCTTTTTTTTCAAACCACCCTTCTCTTAAGCATGGCACCCTTTTTCTACTAAACGAACCCTGCCATCTGAACCAAGATGTCTCACCTATATATATCTTCTCCCTCCCCAGTTTCTTGCATTCCCTCCGTCCTTTGTTTGTTGTCATTATCCATCCTCTTCTTCTGTCCGACCTCTCCAGTCAAAAATAATCCTCGCGTTTATTTTCTCCACACATATCACAAGGTACCACTATTCACTTTTAAAAACACTTTTCTGTGGTTTTATTAGGCGCCTATATTTAACTATCTATATACTCTCCATCTCCCTTGGCCTTTCCAGCGAGTGACCCTCTAATTTTCCACCACTCCATTCATGTCACATCCTTTTCATTCAATTATATTGCTCATCATCTTAAATCACACATTACAATATATTCGGAAACACACACTACAAACTTCTTCTTTCCCAACACAATACCATTCACACTTAAATAATTTGGGAACATATAATAATAAAATAACAAATATAAATTTTCTTCCGGTACACCCCCTAACCACGCCCCTAAGCCATTCTTTCCTCCCCAACCTTTCTTGATATTATTCATTGGTGTGTTTTATTTTTCCTTTTTTTTTTTTATTGATCCCCTAAAATATACACTTCTTCTTTTTATTTCCCACACATTAAATGGTCTTCCTTTTCAACTTACACATAAATACCTTTTTTTTTTTTTAGGCTTGGAAATGAAATTTTATAATTATATTAACAAACTAAGTAACACCACGACCACTTTTTTCCCTTGGGCACAAATAAACTTTTTGTGTTTTTCCAAAAACTCCCACTCAAAGCTGCTCAAACACGAAAACCCATAAAATGCACCACTCAAAAAAGACACTAAGTACCATTCTACCAGTTGATAAGG
>JABUQX010072377.1:5000-27500 GCA_015478945.1 Trachelipus rathkii
AGACTCAACTTCTCGCCACAAAATCAACAAGACGATCAATTTCGAACCCAATATAAACAAGACAAACAACATCTCGACACAAAATCAACAAGATGACCAACTTTGCGTACCCAAAATAATTCAAGATTATCAACTGTTTCGGCACAAAAAATTTCAACAAGACGATCAACTTTGCGAAATAAAATAAACAAGACTATCAACTTCTCGACACAAAATCAACTAAACAATATACCTTCGCGACAAAATCAACAAGACAATTCAGCTTCGCGATCCAATATAAACCAGACAATAAACTTCGCGACACAAAATCAACAAGACGATCAACTCGCGACCCAAAATAAACAAGACAATCAACTTCGCGACACAAAATCAACAAGACGATCAACTTCGCGACCCAAAATAAACAAGACAATCAACTTCGCGACCCAAAATAAACGAGACAATCAACTTCGCGACACAAAATCAACAAGACGATCAACTTCGTGACACAAAAAACGTTGGCAGTCCACTTCGCCGACCCGAAATTAAAAATGACAATCAAATTCGCAACCAAAAGATACAGATATCAATCTTGGGACACAGAATCAACAATGCGAATTCAACTTCGTACCATATTAAAGAAGGGGATCAACTTCACGACCCAAA
The DNA here is from genome assembly GCA_015478945.1 of Trachelipus rathkii. NCBI lineage: Eukaryota > Metazoa > Arthropoda > Malacostraca > Isopoda > Trachelipodidae > Trachelipus > Trachelipus rathkii. The sequence goes on from JABUQX010072377.1 coordinate 5,646, forward strand.
ATCAACAGAAATCTCTCAACTTCTAAACACAAAATAAACAAGACAATATTCTTCGCTACCAAAAATTAACAAGACGATCAAACTTCGCACCAAAATAATCAAAGACAATCACACTTCGTCGAAACAAATAAACAAAGACCAAATCAACTTCGCGACACAAAATCAACAAGACGATCAACTTCGTGACCAATTGGTCCATTACGAAATTAAAAATGTTAATGCAATAATATGAAAAAATGTAGCAATTATTCTTATTACATACAGCATGAGAAAATACTCTTTAATCTGCACACGCTTTCGTGTTAAACATGTGCTTTAAATATGTTGACAGAAAGAAAGTTTAAAATTTCCCCCCAAAAATTAACTTTAAATTATCTTTCTGTGAAGCTACGGCGATCCATCTCGGACATCCCGGCGACCCAGGATTCAGTAGCTAACCAGAGGTTAAGAAAACTTGATCAGAGACTTGATCTTACCAAAACCCACTCACCTTTAGCCTAGTCATCGCATCCCTCATTTTACCAGTGAGACCTCCCATAGTAACTACAATGGATCTCTATGGTAAAGTTATGCCTCACTTAAACCACATTTACACAACACACATATATACCACACACACAAGAGAAAGAGAGAGAGAGACAGAGAGAGAGATGAGAGAAGAGAGAGAGAGGGCGAGAGAGAGAGAAGAAGAGGAGAGAGAATTTCTTCTTGAGTTATACAACCTATGTACACAAAATTACAAAACACTTTAATTCTTTAATTATTTAATAACTTTAATAATTTATTTACATAATTGCAAACAAAAGTAATTACAAAGATTAATTACTATCCGGTAATATATATATATATATATTCTATTATATAATATTATATATATATATATGATATATATATATTATACTATATACTATATATATACATATATACTATATTATATATAAATATATATATATATATTATATATAATATATATATATATAATATATAATAATATATATATATATTATATATATTATATATAATATATATAACAGTATACTATATATATATAATATTATATAATATATATAGTAATAATATTAATATATATATATATATATAGATAATATATAAATATATCATAGATACATATTATTATATTATTATAATACTATATATAGATAATATATATACTATATATATATATATTTTATTTATATATAATATATATATATATATATATATATATATATATTATACATAATATATATAATATATATATGATATATAATATATATATATATATATATATATAATATATATATATATATATATATATATATATAAAACACACTTAAACCTAAAAAGATGTTTCTTTTAAAGTTGAAAACCTTATTGAAAGCAGAGGTATGAACACTCCCTCACAATCAGATGATGGATCATCAATCTTTTGGACGAATCACTTTTTGAACCAATATTTAATATGTTCTAATCCTTAACATTCGATATTTCGTTCACATTCAATTCTGTCGAGGCGATCTTTTGGATTTGGAGATTCGCGCATAGAAAGCGTAAGATAAATAAAGATATAATATATATATATAATTAATATAGTTATAATTATATAATATTATATATATAATATATATATATATATATATTATATAATATATATATAGTATATATATATATATATATATATATATAGTATATATATATATATATATATATATACAGTAATTCTTCGCGTATATCGCAGTTCTTTTCGCGGGCTTCAGGTGCATCGCGGTTTTTCCAATACAATAATTTAGTATCGCATTTTTTTACTGTATTATTACCGTACTCGTTACATAGTATAAATTTATAAAGAATATAGTCAGTGCTCCAAGATTGCGTGTACACAGCTGTAGAAAACCTTGTTATAAGTCCTGCTTTGTAAAAGCGAATAATTGTTTCATTCTTTCTTGTTGTATATAGTCAGGTCACCGAGTGCTCTGGCTCGCAACGGCCTTGTGCCAATGGAGTAGAGTCAGTTAGAAGATAGTAGATGCGGAGAGCCACAATCTTGACACTCTCTCGCCGTCCTGAAATTGTACTGTAATGGTAATTAAATTGAAAGTATTTAAAAGCAAATTAAATTATTAACATGAAATATCTTAATGCGTTCAATGAGCCACTTTATGTATCGATACCACAAAACACGTTATGACCATCGCCCGCCAAATATGTTTGAGTCCAGCTAAATTGCAGGTTATACTGCCATACCATATGGTAACGACTCGGATATACTAATTTTTTACCGGCTATAGCAACATCAATTTTGAAACACGGTCGGCCGGGCGTGGGCGGCGCGCGCGCGGGCGCGCGAAGGCCTCGTTATATAATATATATATTTTATAATATATAATATATTATAATTATTTATATATATTATAATATATACTAATATTATATATATATATATATATAAAATATATATATATAATATTATATATATATATAGATATATAGAATATATTAATGATCTTCTCTATAAAATTACTTCACCTATCTGCTCTAGTGCTTAATGACCTCACCTTTCATTACAACTTTCATTTTGAAAACGTCCCTCCCAACAGCAAATATCTGCGCAATAAGCAGCGCTTGAGTAACTACCTTTGATCTTTCTCGACATTTTCTAATTGGATCGAGAAAGACGTTTTCAACTCACAAAGGAGGTTCCATCAGCGCGTTCTACTAGAGAATTGAATGATTCGGCACTAATTGAAGATCCCAAAATCAAACACTCAACTTGGCTTGAGCTCTTAGCAGGGTTTACCGTATCCAAGATCTACATACTTCTTACTTTTTAAATAAGCTTTAAGAGCCGTGCGGTTCTGAGGATCTCAGAATTTCTCACGTCACCCAACAGTGCTCTCCATAAGAAAATCTCGTTCCGCCCCTGCTATGGAGCAAGCCTCACACACATATGGGGTCTTTCACTCACACATTCTCCTTAAAAAGGTGGACTCTCTCCAATCTCTGCTCTCACTAACTCTCTATCTCTCTCTACAAATTGAAATTTTCATACGATCACTCTCTATACTCTGAATTCAATAATAAAGTACACTGACCTTCCAAATACGCCTGGTAGCCCCTCTATTGTAACTCAGGCCTCTGGCTCAGCCCTATTCTACACAGTTTGCACTTTTCTATCCAACACTCTAACCCCACAACATCAAAGTATTACTCATCTTAAATGTACTCACTGAAAAATGTGTAACTTTTATTATTTTCTCAACACCTTATGATTACACTTTTTTAAACACAGCATCGCAATCTATGTTGACTTTCTATACGCGCCTCTCACTTGGCGAACTTCCCTCAACTCTGTAGAATTTGGAAGCGACTTCCAGCACTCCAACCATAGGCTAAATAATATATATATATATAATATTATAATATAATCAATAGTATATAGTACTTATATTATATATATATATATATTATATATTATATATATTAAATATATATATAATATAATATATATTATATATATAGTATATTATTATATATCAATTTATATACTATACTATACTATATAATATAATATATATAATATATAATAATAAACTATATATATTATATATATATTATATATATATTATAATATATATATGTATATAATCATATATGAGTGTTACATGTAAAAAATTCTTTAACTAGCTATAATTAATATAAAGAATAAATAAAGGAACGCTGTTTAGATAAAATCATTAAAACTATTATAAATATTCATTTATTTGCATATATATACTGTTATATCAGGTGATCTTCTTTAAATAGGGCCATTGATCATATAGAGAAAAATCTTTGTACATGTATGTGGTGGACCCCAGTACAGTGAACAAAAAAAACCCTCTGATCTCAGATAGGGCTATTGCACCTAACAAAGGAAAAAAAAGTGTGTGATGATTGAAAGGAGTAAGAAAAGCTGCCAAAAAACATATTAAATATATTTAGTAGATATTGACTCATATATACGGAAAATAAAAAAAATACAATTAATAAAGTTTACTTATGATGTGACGGATGACTTTTGGATAATAGCTTCTCATAAAAAACTTTTTACATGAAGTAATAGATCCACTAGAGATCTTGACCACTTTGAACTGAAGCAGTCAAGGTCCCGGAGACTAAATTTCAAATAATATCACCGGCAAAAGAAAAAGAAAAAAGTAAAGAATACGCGACTGGAAGATAGACTTACATGCCCAGCCAAAAAAAAGTAATTTAAACGAATAGATTTCCTATCGACATATAAAATAAAAGTCATATATTAATAGATACTACAGCTAAAGCATCTGATATAAAACATGCGAACGTTATCCCCCTTCTTTCTCCACCAAACACCATATCGTAAGAGAAGAAATATGCGAACTCCGGCTTAATGAGGATAGGGTAGTCAGGAACTTTCATACCCCGCTACGAAGTAGATCTGCTTACCCCCCACAGTCTCCCCCTATCGTTGGTAGGGTACCTCAACAGACCATAGTTCTGCCTATAATTAGGCTGACCATCTCCAAAGTTTAAGATTGCGTAATATTGTAAATGATCTGGTTACACACGATTCCGTTTTACAACTTATATGGAGGGGATGATACCAAAATAACGTCCTTATAAGAATATTTGAGCTTCCGTCCTATTCCTCAATTTATATCGTAGCGACCATCGAAATATTTCCATATGGGTAGGAGATTGCTGATTCAAAAAGAATTCCTTGCGAATTCGAGGAAGCTATACTGCGCCCAACCTGAGAGTCATCAGTGTGAAAATTTTCAGATAATAAATGATAAGAATAAAAAAGACTAATATAAAATATCTATATATTGCGATAGTTAAGATATTTTGTCGAGAGTGTTATTTTTGATTTATATTTTCTAAGGGCATAATTTCAAAGACGTCCACAAGAGATGTTTCATATTGTCTGTTGTTCATAGAACTCTCCTATCCTCGTGTGCTGACAAAAATAATGTTCTTGCCTTTCGTTCCTTGCGAGACAATTTTAAAGTGTTTATACTATAATTGTGATGTCTCCTTTCTACTCTCGCACTACACAGCGAGCCCCTCAATGCCGCTCTGGCGCTACTCGTAGCTAAGTCTTGATAATAACAATCATATCAAATATAGCAGGTAACTTGTATTAAAAACTTTTTAATAGGATAAATAGGACTTTATCATTAAACCCCTACACGAGAGTAAAGCCCCTGAGGAGTAGAATATTGAGGGCTAGTAATTCATTTCAATGATAGAGAACAGTTCCCAATTACCCAGAGAAAAGAGGATCTTCAATGTAAGGAGAAGTCGAAATACATACAACAATCAAAGCAATTCCCCAAGGTTGTCAGAAGCAGGCATAAGTAAACAGAGCAGTCTTTCTAGAGAGATTAAGATGAAGGGAGTTTCTCAGTCTCTCAACCAAGCGTCGCAGGCCAGCGGAGTGAGGCTGCTGCCAAACCAACTCGAGAGCAGACAGAAACAAACCATCATTTCCAAATAGAAGAAATGCTCCTAGCGGCAACTTAAACAAGGGAACACTGTAAATGCTGAGCTGCTAGGCGCGTTATGTAAACCACACTCCAGATTCCTCCATACGAAGTTACACCTGTCCATTCTCGTAAATTACCTGTCCTATGTATTACTGTGAGATTATTCCGAACCAAATGGGAAGAAAGGTCGAGCGTCAATGCACTACATGCGAAGTCGAGCATCCCCGAACCGAGGCAGGAACTGAATCAGATACCCCTCGAACAGGAATAGTAGTGCGGTGAGCGAGGTGAATTTTTAGATGAAATATCGTATTATTTATATATGGGAATATATGCTGAAGTATAAATTAATTTCTAGCAATTGCGTTCATCATATCCTAGATTACCTATATTAGCTCATAAATAAATAATAATTAATAATAAATATTAATGAATAATAATAATAATAACTAATAATAAATATATATAGGTAAATAATAATAATAATAATAAAGTATAAATAATAATATTAAATAATTAAAAATATGAATAATAATAGTATGTTTGGATATTCTAATGAGTTAATAGTTATATATTAATACATACGTAGTAGGGATAGTAGTGCTATATTGAGTATATTTTAAGAGCTATAACGAGGGCATAAAGCGTCTAACTAATAATTAGCATGTACGGATGAGAGGGAGGGCATCCTCCTACTACCAGATCGGAGGCTGCTGAGTTATCACGATCATATTGATTGAGTAGTATCGACAACCCTATAACGTTAACCCACGTTGGCGCATTCGACGCCGAACGCACAAGATATTTTAAACGTATCGAGTAATGCCTTAACGGCCACGGAGTAAAATGTATTTTCACAAGCGTCGATAAAATTAGTATTAGGCTTGAGGTATTAAATAATGTAAGAGCATTATAAAAGCTTTAATAACTGATTATGCATGTGAATAAAAATATCAAAAAGAGTCTTCATTTTAGATTGTGTAGTGAGATCAATTTTGACTCACCTACAATAGAAGGAGAAGAATAAGGTTTAATAGTAGACGTTGAAGTATTGTTGAGGATGTTGCAGCGAGCACGAATGATACGCCGATAATTGATTGCAGAAGAGTATGGAGAAGGTATACTCCAGCGGAAATGCTACATTCGATTTGGTGTAAAAGGTAAGAAACCTTGTCGTATGCCGTAGGAATTTTTTAACAACTAACTCTGTCTCTATCGATTCTCAGCAGTGAGAATGACCGTTTAAAAATAATTTCGTTTAAAAATTAATTTTGAGACAGACAGGTTAACAGATACTCATGAGCAGAGGAATGTATAAAAATTTGTGTTGTAGACTCCTCATTTTACTTTTATTCAATAACTCTCTCTCACGCTCGTCTCCTTCTTCTGATAGCCATATATATATTTTTATGATATAATACACATATAGTAGTAAGCTTCTTTTACTTAAATTCTTTAACATTTTATTATATAATGCAATATTTACCAGTGAGAAAATTTACGACGTCTACGGGTACCCGCCCCTGAAGAGCAACTTCAAGCTTTATTATGGGTAATGCTATATTTTCAGAAGGTAATTTGGGGGAGGGAAGAAACGCCGATCTAGAATAATAACTATTAAGAAACGAAATGGTATAGCTAGGGGTATATGGGTATACTATTGTGCTTTACGTGGGGGAGATAGAGTATCTGTTAGCCTCTGACCTGCTCTCCCAACTCCTACTTTAAATTCCTTCTTCGTCCCAACTCCATATCACTTAAATCTTAAACGTAGATCGCAATAAAACTATACAATCGGTCTCGCGTATCTCTCGATAATGAGTTATATAGCGAAGCAGCAGAGACAGAGAATCGCGAAGGGAGCTATATAAGAAGGGGTTAGGTAATAGGCGAAGTTTGTGAATAAGAGTGATTCTGCGAGTAGACGCACAGCGAGAGTGCGCGAGTGTGCAGGGCTCGCGCTCAGCCAGCCATGTCAGCTCTCTGTAGTAGAACAGAAAAATGGCGGAGGGGTGATGCGATAGAAAGGGTTGATGCTAGCGTCATCAAGGTCCAAGCAGATTGGCCCAAGAAGTCTCCTGCTGTCTTCGATTTTAGAAATACAATTCTATAAATTCTGCGATACAAATAATAACATGATATTTGTCTTTATGACCCGAATATAAATGATTAGTTGCGTTAGAGGTATATTTAGTGGGCTTACGCTGGGTACATAGCAGATATTCACGATACTTGAGTACGTATCATTCACATCTTCTTGTATACATTGTTTCTGCTTCTTGCTAAGAAGCCATATTGCTAGCCCTGATATATCTGGACACTCAATTAGTGTAATACTCACTTCGGTGTCTATGTATACAGTTGCACAGAGTTTAGCAGATTGGTTATACATTGTGAGAAGCTATTCTATACGTGTGCGGTGTGGAATTACATGAGGTTGTTTTAACTATATACTTCAAGGCAAATGTTTTGATTTTATGTTTTATTTGGGTGGTTTTGCCGTTCCTTCGCGAGGGTATTTCAGTTTTCACGTGTATTTAGACGATTATCGTCTCGACTTAGGGACCACCTCAATATTTTCTGAGCGCGTCGTGTGCTGTCAATGTAGCATATAAAACATAGAGGTATTTGGATGGAGATTGATATAGAGACAAATTATGTAGCTTAAGGATTTGTTAATAAGAAGAAAATGGCCGTGAATTGTGGAGTAAAAGCGTAAGTTGAGTGTTGGGGTTGGTGCGTATCCTCTGAGTTCGGCAAGGGCTTTGCGCCATTATTGAAAGTTTAAAGTAAATAATTAATGTTCCTCGCCCCTTGAACCATTAAAAGAAGTTGCGTTCGTTTGTTGCAGAATTTCATTTTACCGCCAAAATATACCGTTTTTTACAAATCTAACGTTTTGCCTTTGTATAATTATTTAAAGGGAAAAAATAGCTCTAATAAAAAATTCACGTGGTCTCCCGAGGCGGAGAAGTCTTTTGTAGATATAAAAGAAAGCGATTCGTCACGCCTCACGGCTTCAGGGTTCCCAGCAGTCGAAATGTGCCTGCTCAAAGAAAAAATTCGCGGAGAAATGTTAAATGCATTCATGCACGAAGCTAATTTCCCTTCTGTGAGAAAATTTCCTCAGGTAATTATTTTGATTTAGGTGCTAATTTCACTAGTGCCTGTTCGTAAGAGTGTTGTTGTTTTGTATATGCCTAGATAGACATAGCTGGCATTTTTGACTTTTTTTTATTCTATTGTGGCCAGGGGGCCTGCTGCTAATGTTTTTGCATAGGGGGTTGTATGTTGAGGTGTGTTTTGCTATACTTTAGACAGCTTACTCATGTCGAGTATGGCACTCTATAAAAAAAAAAAAAATAAAACACAATAAAAGAAAAAAAAAAAATATAAAACTTTAATTATTTGTTTCTGTTGCTAAGTTTACGAATGGATGATTAACTTTGCTTAATTATATCTTAGTGTGAGACTTTGATCTGAACGATTAACAAAAAAAACTAGTTTCTAGATGATGTTGAATTCCATTTTAGATCATTGTGGGAACCTCAGGTGCGACGATAATAGTTAAGACTATTAGTATATTAGGATAATATATTCTATATATAATATATATATATATATAATATATTAATATATATAATATAAGGTTATTATATATTAACTATATATATTAATATACTTAATACCAATTGAATATACGATATTTATATATTATAATAATATATAATATCATATATATTTATTATTATTACTTTATTTCCCCGTTAATCTATTTTAATGTCTCTCAGGAAAATAGTATATTACCCAGTGTTAGCGCGAGTTGAACAAGACCCTCTCTCATTCACACTTCCTCGCGAGCAGCTGGCACTCGTTCCGTGCCCACTGACCCCGTTCCCGCTCAGAACGCCCACCCGGGAATCCCTCCACGCCGCCGTAGACACACTCTCCGAAGTGACCCTCTCGCCATACAACAATAAAATAGTAATAATAATATAATAACCTACCATCTCTGTTCTCTCCCTCATCCTCACCTCGTTCCAAGGCTCACTCTTTTATTCTCTTCATCCATCCCACTCCTTTCTCTGTTCTCATCCCCCTTCCGTCTCCTTTCTATTTATCCCCCTACGCCCCTCCCAACTCTCCTATACCACTCTCTGCTTCCTTCCATTCTCACTAGACATGCCATCCATACCATTTAACATTCCCTCTCCGCCCTTCTCTTTCCCCACCAACCCCCATGTCCTTCCAAATCACTCTCGTCCCTTCACCCATCCCTATTCCTAACCTCTCCCATTCTGCCTAACCCCACAAACCGCTCTCAACCCCTTCATCTCAAATACTTTCCAACTTCTTCTTGGAGCCTGCATTCAACCCCACGCTTGCGTTTCACACCCCATACAACACCGCTAGCCGTACACAAATTTCTTTTTTAACAAACATACTTATCTTAACTTCTGCCTGCATAAATCTCCCCCTTCCATAAGTTTTTCTCTCAGACCAGCTCAAAGCCTCTCATTCCCTTCACCACTCTTAGTGTTCTATTCCTGCCTTTCATCCCTCCCCCCGTTACCCAAGTCCCATCCCTAATATCTAAAAAATCTTTACTTCTGTCCAATTACTACACCCCCCTTTAGTGACAGCAGACCTTTTACTAAACCCCTCCCCCTCCTCTCTTTCCTCATCCTCAAACACTAACACTTTACTCGTACCTGTCCCATTTACATTTAAAGCCCCTTTTGTCCACACTTCTCTCTAAACTTCTTCCCCCACCAAATACGCTCACAGCCATTCCGCCATTCTTCGCCCACATGGGCCAGTATTCGGCCGCAAACAGTTCAGTTCACTCTTCCCTCGTCTATCCATTCCCGATTCATCAATTCCACCCCCCTCCCCTTCCCTCACCATTCCTCTGCCAAACACTCTCCCATAAACAAGAGATTTTTGGGAAATAGGCCCCACTTTTTTGCAACCGGGAAAAACCAATTTTTTTACAACAACCCTGCCCCAATCTTCTCCCAACCCAAACATCTCACTCTCCCCTCCCAACACTCTCACACTTTTTGTTAATAATCTTTTAACTAGTTTTTTCCTTATTATAAAAAAAAGCCAAACCTTTGACCTAAATTTACCCCCCACTATCCGGTATTTTTTCTTTTACCTCCAACATCCCTCCACAATTCCCCCCCCTTCACTCTATCATATGCTATTTCTCATAAATCTTTAAAAAACAAAACACCATACAGCTTTCCCTTTTTAGGTTAACTTTTTCTTCACAAGCATCTTTAGGTTTGTACAACACTGCCCGTCACAACACAACCCTCTTCCCTCTCTAATATCCTCCTTTGTTCTTCCCCCATTTCTCCCCTCGTCGTTTTAAACCTCTCACTCTCTATCAATCAGTATTCTCCCCATACACTTTCCCCCACACTTAAAAGACATTACCTCTATTATTATAATTCACACATTCTTATCCATCCTATCCCCCCCTTCCCCTATATACAGCGGCGACCAAACAACCATTCCCAATTCCTGTGGTACCTCACCACTCGCTCCAACATTAATTACTAATAACCTTTATACAGCCATTCACTCCACCCCCTTATAACCTCCCTCTGCAACGATTTCCATTTCTTCTACACCATTCCACGATCCTTGCCGCGACTTTCCTCTTTTTTTCCTTTATTCAGGCTACTAAAATTATCCTCCACTTTTCGTATTTCATACCTTCCCCTCCCTCCCCATTCACGTACCCCAACCTACCGTCTGATAGCAAATAGCTTAACTCCCCTCCCCCATGCCCAACTTCTATTCAATATACCACCTAAATCTCCCCCTCACTCTCTCCTCACCCTTTCCCTCTCTGTTTCCTCCTATCACACTCCCCTAATCTCCCTCCCTTAATCTCTCCCCCAACCCTCCTTTCTTCGTCGATCCCTTTTTTTTATTACTTCTTCTCCAGAACATCTGCTCCCCGATTCAAAAATTTTCGTCACATTTTCGTACACCCATTCATCTTGCCTCTTCTCCTATACGTCCTTCCACCGCCCTCTTGCTTCCACTCTAACCCTTCTATATCCCTCCAGCTTTCCTCTCTCCTACTGCCCAACCTTATCACATAAGCCTTCCTTTTGGCTGTTCACCACCTCCTTCACCTACTCACTCCACCATTCACTCCATTTCCTTCTGCTTGCACCCACCCTTTTAACTCCACATACCCTTATCTAGCCTTCTTCACATACTGTCCTCTTTAAATCTTTCACTCCACTCCCCCTCCACCCCTACCCACATTCCCCGTCCCTCTCACGTCTCTTCACCTATCCTCCATACCTCTCCTAAACTCCCTTCCTTACAATACACTAACCAACCACACACACACACACAACACACTAGTAATATATATTATATACTATATATTATTATATAATAAATAATATATATATATTATATATAATATAAACTATTATTATATATATATATATTCTATATATTATATAATGTGTATATATATATAAAATATATATATATATTAATATTTATATATATTAATATAGTATAAGTCGATAAGCGATGGCCCACTAACTAAACCGACCAAACTTGAACCCTGCCAGATTTCACGCCCCAAAATCTGCGCACCCCTATATCCCGTTGAATTTTGCCCTGCATTTTATTTGCGATACTTTTTTTCTCGACTCAATTCTCAGTATTTCGCATCAGTCCTTCGCTGCCTACTTTTGTTCCCTCTTAGTGAAATTTGGCAGGCGGCCGTACTATCTAGTGCACATCTGTCTTCTTTTTAGCACAGTGTATTTCGCCAGACTTGGTACCATAGCTAAATCTGGAAACCTGCGCCCAATCGTCCGTAAAGGCTCTCAGTCTGGTGTTGCGAAGCATGTGTCCAGACTTTTCCCGTGCATAGAGCTGCTGATTTATCCTCAGACTGTAAGCCTGCCTGGAAGGACTCTATCTGGATATTTCTGGCTTTTTCTGAGATGTATGTTGGCTTAAGAACTTATGAGCTCCTCTTCTCTTACTGGTCGAGCCGTCTTACCTATGGTGTTCTGCTTGCTCTCTGAACGTTCATTCGCTATCTCGCCATTCTTTTAACGACTACATCTGCTTCTATTTCTCGTTCTTAATCTTTGATGTTTGTCTCAGTAATTATATTGCGCCCATTATACTGCTATGGTTTTATTTGAGAGTGCCTGTCTGTTCGTGATGACGGCGTGCCATAATTTTCATCGTCCGCGATACAAATAGGAAATCTCCCTGTTAAAACTTACGGTCGAGCTCTTTTATAGCCCGCGGAATGGTGTCGGCGGCGTGCGTGCGTGTCCACACGAGCCAAGTTATAAAAATTCGACACGTCTTTGTGCGCGGAGGATATTGTTTCTTGCGCTAAATATTTGGTAAGCAGTACGGCAGGACACGATTTAATGTTTGGCAAACTAGCTCCCCGCTATGTCGGCCCTTTTAAAGTTATAAAAGGTAATAAACAGAACGTACTTATCCGGCGCAACACAAGTCGAAAACGCTACATTTAGAATTGGACACGTTCACCAAGTATATTATACTTCAGTTAGATTTTCGAAGAGAAAATAACACTTAAAAAAAAAATAATCAGAAAAAATAACACTGAACAATAAAAATCATCCTGTTTTTCTTTCAGCATGTATCTAAAAGACGCACTAAAGTTAAAAGGTGTTTACTAAAAATGATTAAAGAAGAGTGGCCTCTCTAGTAGGTGAAATTTGGAAATACGTCTATTATTTAGTAGAAAAAATTATCATACTCTTCTTACTTCGTAGGCAAGTGCGCACTGTCTCCTCCTGATGCCTGTGAGCTGAAGCCTGCTCTCTCAAGCCACATCTGTCAAGCGAAAGGGGGTGTGTACTCTACTCTCTCTCCGAATACGTGTAGTGCACCCGTACTCGGTACATAGTATAAATTTATAAAGGTTATATGTGGGAAGTGCTACCCAGATTGCGGGTACACAGCTGTAAGAACCCTTGTTATAAGTCCTGTTGTGAAATGCCGATAATAATTGTTTCATTTCTTTCTTGTTGGTATATGTATCAAGGTTCCCCGAGGCTCTCTCTGCGTGGCTCCACCTGTGACGCGAGTGTCGTGATAGAAAGCATCTTTAGCTTTAGAAAATTAATTTAGCTGATCTTATCTTCTTGTACTCTCTCTCTAAGTGGTTCCCCATTGAAATTGATTTACTGTAATGTAATATTTACAAATTTTAAATTTGCGAAAAGCAATTAAAATATATTTTGACACTTTGTTTAGGTAGTGCTCCTTTAATTCTGTATTCATTGTAAATACTTTGTCACTTACGAGCATAATTTTAAAGAATATTAAATAATCTAGGAACGTTATTTCTACATTGAAAAAATCTTTCTAGTTTATCTATAGTCTTCATACTCTTCTATTTTTCTGAATACTCTTATATTATATAAGAGGGCCAAGATATAATCTATTATTTTACCGAGAGCGAGTGCGGGTGCTACTTTTATTTTCTATATGACGTATATTTCTTGATTTATTGAATATGACAGCGTTAGTTTATACAGTATTAAGTTTAATATACTTACGTTTTAATTTTCTACACATAATTGCGGCGATCATGTCTAATACTTTATTAGTAATTATTACATGTATCATCTTACTATATAAAATTTTACTATTACTTTATAGAAATTTCCTATTTTAATACACATTTTATATGAGCTGTGATTAAATTTTTATAATTATATTAATTATATATTATATATTTATATAAATTTTTAATTTTTATTTTACTATTAATATTAACTCTTAATATTTTTTTTAAATTTTATTTCTTTTTTACTTTCCTCTTTTCCATAACATAGATTACTTATAGTACTTTTTAGTTATAATATATATACTAGTATATATAAATAATTTTTATTGGCTGTACTATTTATACATTGCTACCTAATAGCCTCAATATATAGTTATATATATGATATATAAGTAAATTAAATCAGTTAAAATTCTCTGTAAAAATATCAAACTGTTATATTCTCATAATATACCCATAACATCCTCATAATATTATATTTACTACCATTACCGTGTATCTATATTATATTATATCTATATATATTATCCTAATATTTATCTGTTATAATTATCATCAGTTATAATGTGTATTTGTACATTTGAATGCGTCGGTGGGGTTGATCTCTTTTCTCTCTCTCTTCTCTCCATCGTACTCTCCTGTGCGCGTCCTCACATCTTCGTCACATACTACTCACCCTTTAGATTTCCACGCCCTATTTATCTTGAGAGATATCATTAGACCGCTTATTCATATTTTCTTCCTTTTAAACTCGATACAGTTTTGCGCATTGTGATTGACCGTTTATCTATCTCTATCTCTATCTCGCTTTTAACTAAAAATGTTTATTTCTTTATGTTTATATATATAATATATATTATATATATATATATTTATATAGTATAATCAATATTATATATCAAGTGTATTTTATTATTAAATAAAAATTTATGTAGTAATAAACATATATTTTGATACATATCATATTTAAGTTGTAATATTAATAAATTTCGATAAAAATTGCCCTTATTTATTTTTTAATGTTAACACCTATTTCAGTCATGAAAAACATATTCAATTAGAATTACAACATAATAAGTATCAGGCGAGTAAATATGACTCAGGTTACAAAACTTATATACTCTTAGCTTATATTCGTCTATACCTTAAAGGACCTCATAGCACGCGCAACACGACCGATTGGAGAATTTACACAATACTCTCTCGCGATACAATTTGTTGATGTTTCCAGGGGCTTATGAGTTATGTCTATCTTAATGGTATACGTTGAAATATTGCGTGAATTGTTGATATTCTTAAAAATATGCATTATGTATTAGGATCTATTTTATTTTTCAGCTATGACGTCAAGGTCGTTCGCTTTGTTTGCTGTTATCTGTAGATAGTAATATGCATGTAAGATGTAAGTTGATTCTATCACTCTAAATATAAGACTTACGGTAGAATCGGTAGCGTTGTTAGATTTAAAATACTATATGAATCGGACTGCTATCTCTCCTCAGTTCATACCTCACATGTGTGCGCTTGAGTTCTGCCATGCGATTCTGAGTACAACCGATAGCTGACTCTTGCAATCAAATTTCAGAATCCATATGGATGCTTCGAATTTAGATTTTCTTTCTTGTCAGTCGTATGAATTTCTCGCATTCATCTGATGTTGATTTCTTTACATTATTTGTTTGCAATTCAAGAATCAGGGTTAATATTTGATGCATGAAACATGTTTTGAAGATATTGACACTCATACTAGAGAACTTTTTATTCTGAGTTTTGTAGGTATGTGAGAGTCTATTTTCTCAACGTTGATATTGCGTTATTAGAAGCATTTGGTATAAGCGTAGTGTTATTGTCTATATTACCTAAAAAATACTTGTATTGATTGTCTATTTTTATTAAATGCGTATTGTAGGGAACAGGTAGATATGTTGTAGGAATTTTGTTTACGGATAATTAAATTCTTGGGGAAAATTTGCCATATTTCGTTTATTAGAAATCGGTAGAATTTTTTAGTTGCTTTTCTATACGCTTGATTGATGAAATAGTCAGGGTAAAGTAGATATTTAATGGTACTGAATGGAGGTGAACAAATGCGAAATGCTCTCAAATATAGGGCGGACAGGACAGAATAGTTTATGATGCGGAACGCTAAGTGTAAACAGAAAATGCTAGTTGCTAGTATAAATAATTCTTTTGCTTTCTGAAGATATGATTTAGTATCAAATAACTTGAAGTTTAATTAAACCACATCGGTCAAAGCAAAAATTCTTTCTGACTTTAAAATAGTCAAATTTTATGTTAAAAACGAATCAGATATTTAAAATAATTCCCTTTTTTTTGTTTCAATGTATTTATCATTTAAAATATATAAATTGTCGTGATTTCAATTTATCGATTTTTCATATTTATGTTCTTTAAAAAATTATATTTAAAAATTTTTAAATCGATATATATTCCTCCTAAATATGTATGGGTCTTTTCGTTAATTTTTAAAAAATTAGCTTGTTTGAATTATCTGCTTTTCCAAATTATTCGCTCGTGGGAATTCTCTGTTATTTCTAATTAATTTTATTTCATTTCAAATTAATTAAATTTCACGTTGCAACGAACATGTGCTAATAGTGTGAACAATTTTTGCTATGAATGCGTTGAAGTGATTTTTGCATCCCAGAGATGTGAAATTCCTCCTTTAATAAAGGCAACATATTACCACTATTTTTATTGTAAAATAAAAGGTCAGAATAAATTCTAGTTCCCAGACACATTTGCTGTATTTCGTGTGAAGTAGATCTCCCTGGAGAACCTATCAACTACGTAAGTGATTGTTATTTCTGCATGATCCCTCTTCTTCAACATGGAATGTCAAGAAAGAAACAATTGGACCATCATCTATTCAAATATACGATCAGCTACACGACCGTAGCACATGAAGATGGTCTGCCTGTTTCTAACCAACCGAAACATTACGCCCTAGAGCCCGACGAAGACATGTAGGGTGCTTGCGAAAATCATCCTGAGTCTTTACTGTAAGATAATAATTTCATACTACCACCAATCTCTTACAGCAAGCCACATAAAATTTCACCGAATGAACTGAAGATACCAGAAAAAGCAAAGTTTAACTTCTTGCTTCCATGCTTCAACAGCAGTGAAGAGATTCATAATATAAAATGTACTCTTTTAATTCAATTACTTTTAATTTTTGGAAACTTCTTCCAAATTCTCGTTGCGATGCTGCAATATAAGTAAAATGTTTTGCTGTCTAATATACTTTTACAATTTTAATAAAAGTCGAAAATATGAAAGAGATTTTGTTTTCATTTCAGATTTCAAAAAAATCAAATTTTTCCTGTGAAATGCGCTGAGAGAGTTTTTTTTCATCTCCGCTACTCATTCTCTTTTGGTTTAAAATTTAGTATCAAATTTGATCAACCTCAGAATTACATCAGTGAAGAATGACAATCTATTAATAGCCTGTGGTCATTCAATAGAACAGTCTTTATTTCTTTGTTAATTTAGAAATGCTGCATAACTACTCGACTACATTTATAGATATTGAATGCACCTTTCCTATACTTAATCATTTAATATAACCGTTTTTAGAATTCTTTCAGGTATTCTTCTACTGGTACAATCAGGAACACTATAACTTTTTTTTTTATTTTCCCAGTTTACTTTGACTTAGAAGCACTTTTGACTTTGATGTTTAGCTAATGTAACATAACACTCCTTTTCAATCGGAAAAATTAACAAGTAATCAAAATTTAATTTCAAATCATAATATAAGGAAAGAACATTATTTTTTATTAATATTTTCATTTTTGAATAAAAATAATATATATATATATTATATATTATATATATATATATAATAAAAAAAATATATAAATATTTTATAAATAAATATATATTATATATATATATATATATATATATATATATATATATATATATATATATATATATATATATATATATATATATATATATATATATATATTATATATAAATAATAAAACGACTGAATTGTTATGAAAAAATATAATGTTAATTCTTTTATTAAAATAAATTCATTGGAAAGGTATCGAAGATAAATTTATTAAGTATAAATAAGAAAATAATAATTATTGTGGTTGGTCCGATTCACCTGCTTCTACTGATAACTACTATCGCAATACCATTAGAGCGATAGCGTGTTTCATCAAATCTGAGTATAAAGATCTACGAGAGAATCAGCAGAGAATACTAAGACGCAGTAAGAAGAAAATATACTAGGAGAGTGAATAGTCTTCCTAATCAAGTGAGAAGATTTTCTATGAGAGTACGACGACCATAATAAAAAATATCAAAGAATCCGACAGAAGTGGATGACCTTCGAATTAAAAAGACTGAGAGGATAATAACGAAGGATAGAGTCTCTCCCTTATTGAATTGCACTCTGTGAGATACAGGACGGATTTACTTTAAGGAATCGTATTACTTTACTTTTATGAGAAGATAAATATATTATATATTGGATTAAGATTTTATCAAATATTTTTGGTTTGCTCTTAGATTACTAGTCAAGAACTTCGGGGTGTCATAAATCGGTACAATCACCCACGGTACTTTGTGACATAAATTGGGGGCCTGTCCGGGATAATATATATATATATATATATATATATATATATATATATATATATATATATATATATATATAATATAATATATATATTTATATAATATATATTATATATATATATATATATAAATATATATCCTATATATATATATATATATATTATATTAATATATATATATTATATATTATATATATATATATTATATATAATATATATATATATATATATATATATATAATATGGGTGTCATAAATCGGTACAATCACCCACGGTACTTTGTGACATAAATTGGGGGCCTGTCCGGGATAATATATCCATATTAGGTAGTGATATATTGTATGGTATGATATATGACATATGTTATATGAGTGGAATATATTGTCGTGTTGAACGTACATATATGAATATTATATTTATGTATGAAAATTGAGCGAGTTGAGATCAAACAACTATTAGAAATAAAACAACTTACAACCTAATCAAAAAAAAATACGATATGGAATGTGAAGCACTGTATAAGGTCGCACAAGACCTGGGATTAAAAGGCAAAGAAGCTAGAGAGTTTGTTAGAGAGGAAAGAGAAGCAGCCAAATTAGATGCGTAAAGAGAAACGGCTAGGTTAGCTATGGAAAGAGAAGCTGCTAGAGAAATAGCAGAGAAGAAAGCAGAAAAGGAAAAAGAGCGCGAGTATGAGCTCAAGAAAATTGAATATCAATCAAGAGCCAATATCACTCCGTACTCCAACGGCCTTAATTGCAATAAAGCAAAGGTTCCAAATCTTCCTCCTTTTTCTGATGATCGTGACGAAATAGACTTCTACTTAGAGAGGTTTGAAAGGTTCGCGGAAATAAACGGCTGGGATAAGAATAATTGGGCCTCCCATGTGAGCGCGTTACTCACCGGGAAAGCTTTACTGACTTACTCACGTATGTCGAAAGAACATAGCATCAAGTATGATAAATTAAAGGAAGCACTCACGAAAAGTTATAATTTAACCGAGGAGGGATATAGGTCCCGCTTCAGAAATTCCAAACCTTTGGCAAACGAAAGACCCTCACAATTCATCGAAAGAATCCGTAATTACTCAAACAAGTATATTGAGATGACGCACGCGAATAAAGACTTTAACGGATTAATGAATCTGGTGATTGCAGAACAGTTCGTGAATGTTTGTCCGAAAGAGTTAGCTACATTTTTGAAAGAGAGGAACATTTTCAAATTAAAAACGATAGTGGAGGAGGCGGAAAATTATTTAACAGCCCACAACAGAGACATGTTTACGTTGGGGTCAAGAAATCGAACTAAGGATAAGAAGGAAACTAACGATATAGCAACAGAGAGTCTTGAGGAAAATAGAAAATGGACCATTACGTGTTACAAATGTGGGAAGAGAGGACATACTTCAATAGAATGTAAGAATCAAACGAAGGATGGGAACAGTTATGAAAGGAGATATCCTCAACAAAACTACTATAAAAAGGAATACGATCATATGAAAGGCTGGAGAGAACACCCAGTCAAGAAAGGGGCCGCTTCCATCTCCACGAATAGTAATGAGGATCCCAGGGATGTAAAAAGAGCAGCTTCATGTATAAGTATTGAGCAACGTGAGCTGGCGGATGATGACAATATCTTAAGTTGCGTAAAAGCCAATGATAAGTTAGTATTAGCCTGTGGTAAGGTCATCCCGTCTATAAGATCCGCCTGCGTCAGGGCAGCTCATAATAAATATAACGACAAAAAGGGAAATATGCCCGTAGCGGAAGGACTCATAAATGGAATCGCAGGAAATGTGTTACGCGATACAGGATGCGACAGCAAAGTCGTCAAGAGAAAATTTGTCGATGATAAACAATTAACGGGAAAAAGGCTACGTATGATGCTAATAGACAATACCGTTAGAGAAGTTCCTATCGCAAAAATTCACGTTGAGACATCATTCTATAATGGGGAAATCGAAGCATGAACGTTAGAGGACGCGATCTATGACGTGATAATCGGGAATACTCCGGGTGTCAGAGCGGCGGATGATCCCAAAATAGGAGTAACAATATCATGCGTAGTCGAGACTAGGAACAAAAGTAAAGGAATAGGTAGGAATACGCTAGATGACGGGTTAAAGAGCAGTTATGGGATTGATATTACGAAGGAAGAACTTGTAAGATAGCATGAAGAAGACGGAACACTAAATAGGTGCTGATTATGTAGTCAGGAAACGGGGAAAGAGAAAAACGTATTCTTTTATACTCTCAAAAAAGGCGTATTATATAAGATGACTTCTAAAAATGGATGCGTAAACGAACAAGTGGTGGTTCCAAAGGGGTTGAGGAAATGTCTGTTGACTATGGCTCACGATAATATCATGGACGAGCATTTAGGAGTGAAGAAGACATCGGACAAAATACTTTCAAGATTTACTTGGCCCGGTATCTACAAGGATGTAACTAGGTTTTGTCATTTATGTGATATCTGCCAGAAAACGATCTCGAAGGGAAGGGTCGCTAAGACTCCGTTGACGAAAATCCCATTAATAGATGTACCTTTCAAGAGAGTAGCGGTGGATCTGATTGGTCCGATCGATCCCTCGTCGGAAGAATTACATAGAAAAAGCGCAAAACCGATATAAACATTTTTACTATAAAAATGCCAAGGAACGTAAATTATCCATAGGAGATTCTGTATTGGTATTACTGCCGGCAGAAATAAAAAAATTGTTAATGCAGTGGAAAGGACCATATCCGGTCATAGGAAAATTGGGAGAGAATGATTGAGAGAATGAATGAAAAGGTCAAAATTTATCAAGCGAATCTATTAAAAAGGTATCTTAGGAGAGAGGATGAAGAAGAAGATTCATTGGCAAAGGCGTCATCGGCTGGGGTTATTGAATATGGACAAGATGAAAGGGAGGAAAATGAGTCAAAAGGGGATGATATAATAACAGGGAATTATACATCTAAGGAAACGATAGATAATGTTATAATAAATAATAATTTGGAACGGAATAAAAAAGAAGATATTAAGCAATTACTCTACTGTTACGAAGAATTATTCACAGATATTCCAGGGAATACAGGCGTAGCGAATCACGAGATCATGCTCAGGACGAATGATCCTATTA
>JABUQX010072377.1:32500-36038 GCA_015478945.1 Trachelipus rathkii
TAATTAAAACATGTATATTGGTTGCTTTTTTTTATTTTTTTTATTTTACATTTTATACTTTGTGTTTAATTTTTTTTTTTTTTTTTTTTTTTTTTTTTTTTTTTTTTTTTTTTTTTTTTTTTTTTACATATACTTTGTGTTTAATTTTTTATTTTAATTCCTTTTTATTTTTAACTTTTTTATTTTTTTTTTTTTTATTTTTTATTTAAATTTATTTTTTAACTATTTTTTTTTATAAGTTTTAATTATTTTGTTTTATTTTTTACTATAAAAATTTATTTATTTTGTTTTATTTGCTTTAAACATTTTGTTTTTACTAAAAAATTTATTCTTTTTTATGTTATAACTTAAATTTTGGCATTTTTACATACCTTAAAGCAGTATCAGTAAATCAGTAAATCAAATTCTACCTCCCCATCTCATTCTTTGATCTATTGATCTATTGATCTATTGATCTATTGATCTATTGATCTATTGATTAAAGTCATATTTTGTATAACATAACACAAAAACTTTTATTTATTTTGTTTTGTTTTCTTTAAACATTTTGTT
Organism: Trachelipus rathkii; assembly: GCA_015478945.1. NCBI lineage: Eukaryota > Metazoa > Arthropoda > Malacostraca > Isopoda > Trachelipodidae > Trachelipus > Trachelipus rathkii. The sequence goes on from JABUQX010072377.1 coordinate 33,053, forward strand.
TTTACTAAAAAATTTATTCTTTTTATGTTTATAACTTAAAAATTTTGCATTTTTACATACCTTAAAGCAGTAAATCAGTAAATCAGTAAATCAAACTGTAACCAGCCACCCTCCTACCCAACCGTGAACTATTGATCTATTGATTAAAGTCATATTTTGTATAACATAACACAAAAACTTTTATTTATTTTTGTTTTGTTTCTTTAAACTTTTTGTTTTTACTAAAAAAATTATTCTTTTTATGTTTATAACTTAAAAAATTTGCATTTTTACATACCTTAAAGCAGTAAATCAGTAAATCAGTAAATCAAACTGCCCTCCATACCCTCCCACTCATCCGTGATCTATTGATCTATTGATCTATTGATCTATTGATCTATTGATTCATGTCATATTTTGTATAACATAACACAAAAACTTTTATTTATTTTTGTTTTGTTTCTTTAAACTTTTTGTTTTTACTAAAAAAATTATTCTTTTTATGTTTATAACTTAAAAAATTTGCATTTTTACATACCTTAAAGCAGTAAATCAGTAAATCAGTAAATCAAACTGCCTTCCAGACACCTTCCTATCCTTCCATGATCTATTGATCTATTGATCTATTCAAATCACTTTGGATTCAAGTCATATTTTTGTATAACATATCTCCTCAAAAACCTTTTTTATTTTTTGTTTTGTTTTCTTTAAACATTATGTTTTTTAAACTATAAAAATTTATTTATTTTGTTTATTTGCTTTAAACATATTTGTTTTATAATCTAAAAAAATTAATTCTTTTATGTTTATAATTAAAATAATGCATTTTTTAACATACCTTAAAGCAGTAAATCAAGTAACATTCAGGTATAATCAGTAAATCAAAGTCCAGCGCCACTCTAGGGATCTCTCTCCCGGTATCACGGTGGCAGTGGTGGGGTGGCAGGTTGATCTATTGATCTATTGACTTATTGACCTATTGTCTATGGATTAAAGTCATATTTTGTTTTATTTTTACTATAAAAATTTATTTATTTTGTTTTGTTTTCTTTAAACATTTTGTTTTTACTATAAAAATTTATTTATTTTGTTTTATTTGCTTTAAACATTTTGTTTTTACTAAAAAATTTATTCTTTTTATGTTTATAACTTAAAAATTTTGCATTTTTACATACCTTAAAGCAGTAAATCAGTAAATCAGTTAATCAAACTGTATCCAGCCACCCTCCTACCCTTCACCCACACCCTCCCACCCCTACTTGATCTATTGATCTATTGATCTATTGATTCATCATATTTTGGTATAACATAACACAAAAATTTATTATTTTGTTTTTGTTTTCTTTAAACTTTTTCGTTTTAAACTAAAATTTCTTTCTTTTTATGTTTATAACTTAAAAAAATTTGCATTTTTACTTACCTTAAAACAGTAAATCAGTAAATCAGTAAATCAAAATACCTTCCAGCTACCCTCCTATCCTTCCATGATCTATTGATCTATTGATCTATTGATCTATTGATTTAAGCCATATTATAAGTATCTTTTTGTATAACATAACATAAAAACTTTTATTTATTTTGTTTTGTTTTCTTTAAACATTTTGTTTTTACTATAAAAATTTATTTAATTTGTTTTATTTGCTTTAAACATTTTGTTTTTACTAAAAAATTTATTCTTTTTATGTTTATAACTTAAAAATTTTGCATTTTTACATACCTTAAAGCACTAAATCAGTAAATCAGTTAATCAAACTGTATCTAGCCACCCTCATACCCTTCTGGTGATTCCTATTGCTCTAGTTGAATGCTATTGATTCAATCATATTATTTGTATAACATAACACAAAAAATTTATTAATTTTTGTTCTGTTTCTTTAAACTTTTCGTTTTAACTAAAATTTCTTTATTTTTTATGTTTATAACTTAAAAAAATTTGCCTTTTTACTTACCTTAAAGCAGTAAATCAGTAAATCAGTAAATCAAAATACCTTCCAGCTACCCTCCTATCCTTCCATGATCTATTGATCTATTGATTTAAGCCATATTATAAGTATCTTTTTTGTATAAACATACATAAAACACTTTTTATTTATTTTGTTTTGTTTTCTTTAAACATTTTTTTTTAACTTATAAAAATTTATTTAGTTTTGTTTTATTTCTTTAAATATTTTGTTGACACTTAAAAATTTTATTCCTTTTATGTTTATAACTTAAAAAAATTTGCAATTTTTTAAAATAACTAAAAACAGCAGTAAATCAGTAAATTCATAAAATCAAACTGCCCTCCTACCCTTCCATGATCTATTGATCTATGATCTATTGATCTATTGATCTATTGATTCAAGTCATATTTTGTATAACATAACATAAAAACTTTTATTTATTTTTGCTTATCTTTTAAAATATTTTGGGTTTTATACCGTAAAAAATTTATTCTTTTTATGTTTATAACTTAAAAAATTTTGCATTTTTACATACCTTAAAGCAGTAAATCAGTAAATCAGTTAATCAAACTGTATCCACCCACCTTCCTACCCTTCCCCCCTTCCATCCATTGATGCTATTGATCTATGATCTATTGATCTATTGATTTCAAGCATATTATAGTATCTTTTTGTATAACATTACATAAAAACTTTTATTTATTTTGTTTTGTTTCTTTAAACATTATGTTTTTACTATAAAATTTAATTTATTTTGTTTTAATTTTCTTCTTTAAAATTTTGTTTTTACTTAAGAAAAAATTATTCTTTTTTGATTTATAACTTATAAAAATTTGCATTTTACATACCTTAAAGCAAGTAAATCAGTAAATCAGTAATCAACTACCCTCCAGCCAACCTCCTCCCTTCTGTGATCTATGATCTATTGATCTATTGATCTATTGATCTATTGATGCTTGATTATTCAAGTCATATTTTTTGTATAACATAAACACAAAAAAATTTATTTTATTTTTGTTCTGTTTCTTTAAATGATTTTGTTTTTACTAAAAAATTATTCTTTT
>JABUQX010072378.1:0-15000 GCA_015478945.1 Trachelipus rathkii
TATATTTTCTTATTTGCAGATATGTATTGTAGTGATTATGAGTGAAATAGTACTATATCAAATATTTTATTAGTAGTGTCTAAATTAAATTTATTATAAATTATAATCTTATCATTGTAAAATTATTGGCCTAATTTATTAATTATTTATATATAATTTATTAATTATATTATATATATATATTAATTAATTACAAATTATTTTAATATATATTTATATTATTATAATTATATTAATTTATATATATTATTTTATAATATATATATACATAATATTATTATTATAGTTATATTAATTATATTATTATATATTATATCGGATAATAATTTTATAATAAATTTATAAAAAAAAATATTAAATAATAAATTTATATATAATTTTAAAATTCTCTATTCTAATTTTGTTTTAAAAAAAACTTATTATAACATAATAAAATATATTATTATAATTTAATTTATAATTTATTAATTATTATATTTATTAAAATATACAAATAAAATTATTCTATATAATTATTTACATTTAATTTTGATAATTTCTTAATAATAAGTAAATTTATTTAATTTAATTTTTAATACTACAAACACAACGTTCCAATATATTATTTAAATTTTTATGTATATGTTTAAAATTTTCAAATTTTTCAAAGATAATTTTTTTTTAATCGATTTGAACAATTTTCATTTTTACTCTATTTTAATTTAATTGAATAGTTATTTATTTATAGAATTTTATTTTATTAGTTCTCTAAACTTTATAAAAATAAGTTTTTATTAATATTTCTTCATTTCCATAAGGTATTTTTAATTTAATTTTATTATATATATATTATAATATTATTACAATAAATTATTTATAATTTTAATTATTTTAATTATATTATTATATTTATACTTATATTGAAGTATATATATATTATATTATTATATAATATATATATAATATATAATATGTTAAAGATAATATTATTATAATTATGATTATAATTTATAATATTATTAAAAATATATTTATAATAATTATAATTAAAATATAATTAAATATTATTATATTTAATTTTAATATTAATTATAAATTAGCATCTCTTTAATTAATTATTAACTTTCGCCATAATTATAGAAATGTTAAATTCTGATGGAGTCTAAACTAAGATTTTTAATTTGCTCGGGATGGCACGAAAAAAAAATAATTTGAAAAATAAAATGCCGACTTTAGATTTTATTTTTATTACTTAATGTTTTTTATTACATAAAAAAAGTCATGATTTTTTTTTTATATTATGTTTACATTACCTTTATCTAAACAACATCTACAATAATAGCAGCAACATTAATGAAATTTTTTTTTGTATGTTTAAATACCTTGTACAATTAAATTAACAAGTATAAATTTTGTCATCTTCATTTATAGCTTTTTTCACAAACATGCAAACTCTTAATTTCAAAAAAAAGTTTTCATGCACTTCATACATCTTCGATTATCTGTTTGATGTTGCATTATGTCAATATTAAACAAATAATTCAAGGTGTTACATTAAGTATTGTCGAACATCTTATTCACCATTAAAATTATCCGATCCAATCATAATCGATATTTTTTAAAATATATTAGAAATTCGAAGTTTTAATTAAGATACTTTTTTGTCAATATTATATAAACAAAACTATTTGCATTGTAACGCCCGTAAGTCCGTAACACTCTTTCAGTGGTAGTGGTTTCCATTGTGTCATATGACTTTAGCCCTATTTTAAAGATTTTTTGATTTACATATAATTCGCAATAAAAATCACATTCAAAAATAATACTATAAATTTTCTTGATACTAAGAAATAATCGTTACAATTTAATTTCGGCGTGACTCACGAAATTCTGAAAAATCCTAAAAAAAAATATGAAAAAAAATGCGAAGTGAATAACTATTTTTCTTAAAAAAAAAAAAAAATAAAAAAAAAAAATCACCCAAGCCCTTTTTTAATTACTACAGTGGCATTTTGCGGTCAGTTCAAAATATTTTTACTTGCACACACATACACCTACACCTACACACCTTCACACAATCACACTACACACAACACACACGACACACACACACACACAACCATATATTATATATAAATATAGATATATATATAATACTTACTAAGATATATAATATATATATAACTTATAGTAATAACTATTATAGAGTGGGGTTGACCATCAGTGTAATTGGCATATATATTATACTATAATATAATAATAAAAGTCTCAATTATACATATCAGAACATATTAGAATATTTTTCTCAATGGGTTCAGAAGCAATCTAGGTAAAATAAATTCAATACATTTCGAAAATTATTTCATGCGCATATAATATTATTGTTTCCTCTTGGATGAAAAAAACATTTCATGAGAAAATTTCAAAACCACGAATCAATTTATTTAGAACTCCATTCATTGAGAGAAGGGTTGAAATGTTTTAGTTAACACCTTACTGGTCCTTTGGCCACCCTAATATATAATATAATATATATATATCGTTATTCATAATAATAATAAAAATAATACTTATAATATATCATAACTTTCGACGTAACTTATCCAAGCCTATATATATATATATATATTCACTAATAAAATATTAATATATTAATATAAAATTAATAATTAATTGTTATTAATATATATATATTCTGGATTCAAGGTTTTCTCTTTTTTCAGGTAAAATAACCAATCAATGTAGTCTGAATCACACGCTCTAAACTAAACTATTCACACGACTACAATCGAGCAACTCTATCTAGATACAATTTTTGATGGGAAGTGATGCTACCAACTGGCGTCCATAAAGAGGTTCTAAAAGTTTTTTTTGTAACAAAGCAAGAAGGAATAATATATATTTCTCAGAAGGATGCTTTGAAAACTGTCGTGCAGAAACTTTGTGATATTTTGAAAAGAGATGATTGGTGGAAAAACACTGGAAATTGTTTTATGAATTTGGAAAAACTATTAGCAAAAATATATTCATTTATTTTGGTAAAATAAACTTCTCATTGATCTATCTATCAGTGTGGGTTTTGTACACTCAACAATACTGCTTTTGCATTTTGTGGAGTAATATCAATGTTTTCTCTTTGATTATCTAGCACAGTCATTGATGTAAATTCTATAGATTTGAGATAAAAATTGAAGGGGATAAATTGTTTTCTGATCGAACCAATATGTCAGGAACGAGAATGAATGCGCTAATGGGCGGTGTAAGACAAAAATTAAGTTATTAGTAAAAGGATACAAAGAAAAAGCATCGAGAGCCTCTAAAAGAAGATGAACGATTTCACATGAGAAAGTATATAAAAGGAAACGAAGGACAACAGCGGCAAGCGGCATCTAACAGCTTCAAAGTCTTCGGATTGAAAGAAAACAACACTAATACCAATTGATGACTTCAAATAGTGATCCATTAGAATATTACGTTTTTAAGGTACAAATACAATCGGAGTTCCATCAATCGTAAAAAAGGTACAGGTAGAAGCACGCGTAACAAAAAAATCGAGCGTAACAGCATAGTAAGTTAGTTGAAAATAAACTGGCCTCAGTCTTGGATCGGAACAACATTAGCAAACAGGAAGCTGTCATATATGTTCTGTCTGAGCATGTCGCACACAAAACTTGCCGATATCCTCTGAAGCCATAGAAAAGCTTCCTGCTTTCCACGTGAAGCAAGCAATTTCGAAAGCGTAGAAAAGCAGTATCTGAGTTACTCAATTAATAAATACATGACCTTTCAAACACGAAAGACGCAATTCTCGTGTGAGGAGAGTCCTTAGTATATTCATTTATATGAGAATTGGAAAACACTTCCGAATAATAATACACATGAGTGGGTCCTACTTGTAAAGTTGAAGAAAATCGAGTGGCAATTTATTAGTCTCAGAGTGATGATCAAGATTAGAAAAACTTCTTAAAAGGAGTTCCGAAAAGAGTTGACCAAGGAAGAGGGAGTAGAAAGTTTGCAAGAAAGTAAGTTTTGAGAGGCAATTCATTTAATAACTGGATAATACTTCGGGAATCAATCGCCGCTAATACAGGGCGGAAAAACGGAGCTTGCGTTCAACTTGAACAAAAACTGCAGAAAGATTTGCTTTTGTTACCAATGAATCGACACTATATATTATTTGAAAATTTATGTGTATTGGATTAAATTTTCAAACGAATTCGTAGAATCAACAGCAGGTAGAAAACGTAAAAAGTTATTGTAAGATTTAAGGATTTTTGGCCAAAGATTGATCAAAGCAAATACGAACCATGTAATGACAGCCGACTGCAAGGAGAGTTACATGAACTCATGATGATGCAACAACCTTCGTAAGTTTATGTTACAAAGAAAATAAAAGTTATAGAAAATCAGAAAATAAAGTTCAATATAGAAGACTATCTGAAGAGTTAACTTAAGGAGCTCACTCTGATTATTTCTCTTAGGGAAAAGTTATTCCTCCACTTGGTATTTATAATATAAAATTTCTACGATGATCACCGGAGCTTATTATCACCAATGTCGCAGGTGTGATATGGTCCAATAATATGAGCTATATAACGTTCTCAAGAATAATATCTTTTTAGAGATAAGCAGTTAAAGTCATATAAACAAATTTTTATGAGAACAAATCCTGCCTTGAATTCGGTAATTTATATTGTTGTGCTGGTAAATACAGTGAAAGTCACTGGAAAATCAATTAGCCGAAATGCATGTGAGGTCTATTATGTACCTCATATCTATTACCAATATAAGTTCTTCTATCTATACTAGTGCAACTTCTAATATTTAATTTATCGAAAAAAGGCCAATTGCCGCAATATAGAATTTCGTCATTTGTGGTACTTGGAACAAGAACTGGCTCCACTTAGTTTTTATTATCAGAATTTATATCTGTTAAACATAATGCGGTCGAATGTGACGGGAGTCACGGTTGCAAGAGCAATAAAGAACATGGTATCTATTTCGGAATAGTAGAAATGGCAGATCGTTAATTCAGATACACCGAGAGACAGATAAGATTCTGGACAAAATAAAACACTTAATGACTATTTTTATCGAGAATAATCATGCTTTATCCACTAACTTTGTATCTTTTAATTTGAAGTCATGAGGTTGGATACTTCGTTCATTAGGTTCCGATGAAAATGTGGATATCTAAGGGAGATAATTATATAAGTTCTTTCGAGAAGCTAAGGAAAGGCAGTAATAGGCTACTTAAAGTTGTTCAAACGACAGTTGATAGTAAAAGAGGATATACGCCCTTAGCCTTATCCTATCTTTAATCAATTCTTTCAATAACTAAACAGTAAGATCAGAAACACAATATCTATCAAAGTTGTATAGAACATCTAACCGGAAAAAACAAATTCCAAACACCTAAAGAAATTCACTACTTTTGAGCAGAAGACTAAAAAACCTAGAGCGACTAAAAAATATACGAACACTTTGTAATTTATTCAAATTTAGTGAATTTAATTTAATTTAGTGAAAAGGAAAACCATTTATAAAGGTAATATTAATCATTTTTTAAAATATTTATTTATTATTTAACTTGGTGTTTTTTTTCCAATAATAATCCAATACGGAGAAAAAAATAGCGTATAAACTAAGTAAACTATATATCGTACATAAATAAAGTTTGGAAACATATTTGCGATATGTAAACCTAACTTAATTTAAACCTATAATTAATAAATTTAATTAAATTTTATAAATTTATTTTGTTTAAATTATCCCCGAACCTTTTGGTTTAATTAAAATAAAGTGTCATTGAAGCCGAGATAAAATCCAAAAATCAACTTTTTAACATTCCTATATTAGCGAGGTAAGTAATAATTTAGTGAAGGATTAACAAGTCACAATGTAATCTCTCTGCTTCTAAATATAACACTCACAGAGAATCCCTTTTTAGAACCATTTAAAAGCATTCATAAAGTTCTATATAACTATTATTCAAATCATTTTAAAATTGAAGGTTTAATAAAATTAAATATCCCGATGATCAAAAGTATCACAAAAATGAATTTAAATTAGGGTGGAAGTTCATGAAATATGTACAATTTCAAAACCTCGATGATGAGTTGTAAATAATAATCATATCCGTTGACATTGTTTGTGCAGTCCTTTTCCCTCAAATGGAACAAAATAAAATTAATTAGCGCATAACCTACACATTTAGCGTTTCAATATTTTAGAACCACACTAATATATATAATATTATATTAATATATATATATATATTTTATATATAAATATATATATTATATATTAATATTATATAAATATTATATATATATATATATAGTATTATAATATTAATATAATATATAATATATATATTAATTAATATATATAAATATTATATATATATAATATATATATATATATATATATATAATATATATATATATATAAATAATATATACTATATACACATATAAAATTATATTATATATATATGTGATCTCTGGGCAATAAAAGTAAAACCCTCATAGAAGCCCATAACAAAAAAGGGTAAAGAAAGATACCTGTTCAAAACAGAATAAAAAATATCTTTCAAGTTTTTAAGGTATGCCAAAATAACATAGAAAAAAATAAATATATAATGAGTAGAAGTTTAAAAACTCACCAGGAAATTTAAATTTTAAAAAATTGCTGTTATAATATAACTCCTACAGAGGATATAGAGATACCTATATATAGGAAAGAGTATATTTATATATCATAAATACTTTGAATTTAGATTTCAGGAACAAGTTATTTATTCAGGATTAATTATACAGAATTATTGGAATACTTATATATAATATATGGAATATGAATATATGAGTAATAAGAAAGTGTATATATTATTTATTATATATTATATTTATTATTTGGGTAACAGAAAAATAAACATTTATAACGAAACCAAAAAGAATTTTCGTAGAAGCCTGAGTGCACGGAAAGCTAGTGCAATGCCAGTGAGAGTACGGAAGTAAAAAAAAATAATATTAAATTAATATAAACACACGTTGGGTTTTTGAATTAAGAAGGAGTCAGGAAGTGAACCGAGCCCAGAGCAAGGTCAGTCCGTGTTCAAGGCCCGGGGGCCGTTCCATAAATAAAAAAAATTATTTAACTAAAGTTTTTCCGCAGGTCTGCTGCCTATAAACATACAGGAGTTTTAACCCCCAAAAGTGCGGTTTTGGTTTCTTGAATATTTTAAATACTCGGAAGAAGTAGAATAGGTTTAGTAGAAATATTGAAATATAAGTAAAGAAAATAGTATTTCCGAATAAAATTTCTTAATTTGTCTATTAAAATCCAAATTAAAATTTAATACATTTTAACAATTAAACTTTTTAAATGCCAAATTTGTTCTCAACTAAATTATATCTATAAAGATATATATAATAATATATATTTTATTGTAAAATTATATAATACAATATTATATGTGGTATGTTATTATATATAAATAATAGAGAGTAAAGTAGTGATTATTTTAAATATTATTTACTATGGAAACTTTTAAATTAAGGTATTTTTAGTATTAAGAAATAGATTGTAGATTTCTGGAAGTTAATTATTACTACAATATATATATATATATTATATATATATTATAGGGATTTATTATTATATATACTTTTTATATATATATATATATATAATTTATCTATTATTATAGGAAATATTATAAATATAATATATTATATATCTTTAGAATTTTATTATATATATAAATATATATATTCTAGTTGAGTAATTAAAAATTATATATATAAATATATATATATATTAATATTTATATTATATATATATATAATATAATTATATATCTATATATTATAGTTAATATATAATATATATGAGTATACCAGTAATATTTTTTTAACACACGACTACAATTATGATTTAAATTAATATATATATATAGAAATAATTATATATATAATATATATATATATATATAATATTATACTTTTTAAATTTGTTTTTATTTATTAAAAAAATGTGAAATATATTGATATAATAAATATTATTTATTTTTTCTACTTATTATCCAATGATTACAACATCAAAAATTTCCAGGCTTGTATATAGTCAGGAGCGTGAGATAAGATACATTCTTTTTTCACTTGAGAAATATATTCTGCCTTAATCAATATATTTGGAATTTTTTTATTAAAAAAATTTATCCTCATATAATCATGTTTGATTTTAATAAAAATTAATTATGTCCAAAAGAACAAAATACAATAAACTCTTAATATATATTATATATATATATATATATATATATATATCTATATATATTATATATATATTAATTAATTATATTATATATATATATATTATATATATATATATATATATTTATATATATATAATAATATTATATTATGATATATATATATAATATATATATTATATGATAAATATATATACAAATTATATATATATATATATAATATTAGGACTTAGTGACCATAATAAATTAGATTTAAATATGAATGTGATTTCTGGGCCCAAATTGCAAGGTTAATAAGGAAGGGATCTTAGATTTCCGAAATGGTGATTTACCAAAATTACGAGACATCTTAGTATAACTGACTGAGATAAAGAGTTTAAAGACCCAAACTGTTTTATCATGTGGGAACCATTTAAAAGCAAATTTTAATGAAATATTCAGTCAGTATGTTTTGAAGATAAACCCATTAGGGGTGGGAAAGAGAAAACCTGTTTGGTGGAATAGAGAGAGAAGAGATAATTAATGAAAGCGTAGATGTTTTAAAATATTTTCAAGGGTAGTAATAGGGAATTTGATCTAGAAAATTATAGGAAGAATAGAAACGAACTTAACCATTCAATAAGAAAGGCAAAGAGAGAGGCAGAAATTAAGTTAGCAAGGAATAGTAATAAGAACCCGAAGAAGATTTTCTACGAACTTTTATATAAATATTAAAAGATAAGAATAAGGACAATAATAGGTTCAATTAAAATTGATGTAAAATTTAAGCGAGTTCAGTAAGGAAGTTATTAGTCATACATTTTCAATATGCTTAATAATATTGTACTTCATCACAGTGTTTTACAGAGGAAAGATTTAATAATAGTTTTGGTGACTAAATAGTTCTTTTGTAATGACATGTAACAATAATAGATACTTACAGAATTTGAATTTGACGTAAAAGATTATTAAACGTTTATTAGACCATATTGTTCCAGGTAAAGCTGCAGGGCCTGAAGGGATATATGGTAGAATTCTGAAACAGGGTAGTATCAGCATTGCAAAAGCACTGTATATTTGATTTTTAAGCGATCTCTAACATTTGGTGAGGTACCAGATGACTGGAAAACAGCATATGTTGTGCCTATTTATAAAAAGGTATAAGGAAGATTTGGGAATTATAGGCCAGTTAGCTTAACATCTTTGGTTGTGAAGGTTCTGGTAAGATTTTCAACCTCATATAAAGAAAAATATAATTAGAAGATAACAAGGTATATTAGTATGACTCCCAGCACGGTTTCAGAAAAGGTAGGTCTTTGTTCCACCAGGCCCGTAGGCCAGGTAAATTTAATATTTTTTCGGGGGGGGTCTAGTCGAGACTCGCAGTGTTACATTTTCAAATGATAAGATTAATTATATATAACATACATAATATTTATAATATATATATAATATATATATATAATATTAATTAATATATAGATAATATATATTATTATTAATTAAATTTATATATATATATATATATTATTTATAGTTAATATATATATATAATAATTATATAAATATATATATATATATAATTAAATTAATATTATTAATATATATTAATAATATATATATTAATAATAAATATTTAAATATATTATATATATTATATTATATATATAATATATATATATAAGATATTATATATATATATATTAAGTATATAATATATAATTAATATATGTAATTATAATATTTATTAATACATATCACAATTCTTACTATAAAGTTATCACTTTAGCCAATACACCTTTATTAAAGGTCTAAATTTCAGTTTCCCATTACTTTTCTATGAATTGAAAGTGATTCAAAATATTTCATTGCTGACTCTGTACTGAGAATCTAGATGATTTGACAAGTAAGAAAGACCTTGAAAGTGGTATTAGCTTAGTGGATAATAGCTCTCGGCTGCTGTTTTTCACTTAAGTTCCAGCGACGCGGTCCCAGCGTTTTCGTATTCCTAGCTCAGAGTTAGAATATCATTTTATTTATGTAAAATCTCACTGGTGACTAGCAATTAATACCTCTAATACGATCCTCTCCAACACTATTATGTAAATACGTTTTTCAGACGCCTTAATGTCGAAAAAGGTTCTTTCTACTGTTGCTGTTGATTTACTGTTGCGGTGGATACAGGCAATACTGATAAGGATATCCAGGAGAGTAGCAATGTTAGCAAACCTCCACTATAAGTCACTAACTTCGCCAACACAAGATCTCCAGTTTATTGGTATTTTTCAATTTTCTAGCAGCCATTTACGCTGCAAGACACCAAACTATATCACTTTTTAGTGTATCACTCTCCTTTTAGTGTATCATCGTGAAGGTCGTCTTTATAAAAGAGGATGCTTTTTTCCAATATGCTTATAAGGTAGCATTTGCACTTTCTGGTAAAAAACCTGATTCTCTGATATAATAGTGAAAGAGTTGAATATTTGATGAATTAATAGTAAACGTAGTCAAACCAGAAAAAAATCATCAATAAACGGATATAAAACTGAATGCGGTAATCAAAGATGTATATCGGTGAATCAGACACTTGTATAGGTCACTTTATCGAGACGATGTTTCTGGAACTTTCGTAAGTTTCTTAGGTATATTGAGTTATATCAATAACAATAAGACTAAAATCGCATTAACATTTTTAGGCTTGTGGAGAGCCTTTATTGCACTCTCTCCAGCATATTTGTCTATTTTTTTTATATCAGAGAAGTTCGATAATAATGTACTTTCCTAAGTTTATTGTCACTGAAATGTTCCAAATGGGCACCTGTAACTGTTTTGACAATGTGTAGGTTATTTCAGAATTTACTATTAAAACGATAATGCTGTTAATAAAAATTCAAATTACTGAAAATTGAAATATAATAACAACGAGAGTATAATGCACTTCTGTGATAATATAATCACCAGACCTTTATCTTTATATTTCTTCCAATGAAGCCAGCACAGTATTAAAAGATATCTTAATAATTCCTACCTTTAAGAGAAAGTAGAAAACTACTTTTTCTAATGTTTCAGTTTCACACCATCTATGAGTCTCAGCACTATCTGTTTTGATCCTCTTGTTATTTTGGATATCTAAGAAAACTCTTTTATTTTATCTTCCAGAAGTTTGGTGCGCTTCGGACTCGATCGAAAAAAGCGCATATCTCAGAGATAAATCCTAAGTCGTTTCGAATTGCTAATGAATAATTTTAGAACGAGTCATGAGAGATGCGAGAGATTTTAAACACATGCTGCTACACTAGTGTGTATTAGAGCTTTAGGATACTCATTCCGAATAACAGAATTCGCATCTCCTCGGAATTCGTATCCTTGGCCTCTTTAAATTTTCGAGTTTTAAACCAAGATGCCGAGTCTCTCCAAAAATTACATTATGTCCAATTGCTTTCCCTGAGATATCATAAACCGGACAACAATACGTTCAAATCCTCTTTTTAAAGTAAAAAGGAGTATCACCTTCATCACCAACCAATCGCGTACCTTTAACCACAAAGTGAAAACTGTTCTGTTGGGAAATATCCGTTTATTTCATCAGCTAATGCTGAATAAAATTTGATTTTTATTAATTTCTTCACTATTTTCCTTTTTGTATAAGCTGACTAACACATGCCACTGTTATATGATTTCGTTCTGTCATCATTTCAGTACTCCGTATGCCATTGAATTTTTGAAACGAATAGAAGTAAATGGATTCTTCAAAAACCATGGTCACTCCTAATTTGCCTTCGACCCATCCTAAGAATGCTTCTAAATTTCCGTCATTTCAGCGGGGCTCTCAAGAAATTTCAATACGCATACAAATAATCACATCTGAGCCCTTAATGCAAGACTTTGCGGGCCACATAACCGTATAGTTTCAATTATTGGTACAAGTTTTTATTCCTACTTTTCCTTCACATTTTTCTATTTTGAGTGGTCCAGTTGTTTGTCCTTGCTTCGATTTAATTTCTGAAAAAAGGCTTAAATTATATCTTATATATATATATATATATATATATATTATTATATATATATATTATATATATATATTATATAATATAGGAGTATATATATAACAAGCAGAAATGTGTAATAGTTTTACTCTTGAGGGATACACGAGACTATAGGATTTTTTATCCGATATTATAATATATTAATTATATATATTGTATGATATATACTATATATATATTATATTATTTATCTATCCTATACTATATATAAATATATATATATAATAATGTTTTGTATTTGTTTTCTGCTGAAAAATTCCACTGTCGAGAAAATTAAATAATTCGGGTGGGGGGCTGCAAGCCTCATAGCCCCCCCTGGCTATACGCACCTGCTGGTCCATGTCAGTACAACTACTATTTAAGAATTATTATGTGAGAATATCTTTACATAGAACCTGGCATTGACCGAGGAGATTCCAGTTGATATTGTATATCTTTACGACTTAGTAAAAGCTCTTTGACCGGAGGTTCCTCCACATATTAGTGAGATAATTGAATCTAAGGTTATGCGAGCCACCTTGTGTGTATTCTCAAATAATTATGGATGAGAATAATTTAAAGTTGTGATAAGTAATAAGAAATAATAATCTAATTTAGCTTAAATTTCAGACTATGAGATTGACCATAGCAATGGTGGGTAAGTTTGGTGTGACCAATATAGATGGAGATAAAGAGAATCTTTTGTTAGTGCTAAAGCACTAAATTTAATTTAATAGTATGAATATTGTACATGATGTCTTGATCATATTATCAAATGCCACTGACCATTACAAACATGAAATTTATAGAGAACAGAAGACTTAACAAGGACGTGTAGAAACAGGATATTGGCAAGCTGACTTAGCAGGGTCTTCCATTTATTTATCCTGATGAGCTAATAATTATAAAACAAACCCTTCACTTATGACATCAATAGGAGTTTTTTCCTAATGTATCTCTGGCATAGGGAAAACAGTAGCAGAAGATATTTGAGCAGAAAAAAATGTTCAAATACAAAGCTTTAAGAACACCAGTATATTTACCAGTAGCAATAATGATGGAGGCAAGGTAAGTAACAAACAAATATAAAACTCATCCATCAACGCTACTCCTACTCTTAATATATCAAAACAAGCAAGGTTTATGTTTAAATAACCAAGAATGGGGATGAAAGTTTGTTACATATCGAATGAAAATTTTAGTTCAGGTATATTCAGCAAAAGACTTTTGTATACATTTAGGTATTTTCATTCTTTGACTAATACAAAACTAAGTTAAATATTATGTTCATAATAAATTTAAGAACAACTTATTTGATAATTTGGAGAAACTCAATCAGAAAAATGAAAAAAAAAAGTCTCGAAAAGAAGAAAAAAAAGAAAAAAAATGAAAAAAGCTAATGTGAATCTCGTGTAATTCCTCTAATGCATTTGTAAGGTAAGCATTGAAAACTTACATACGCTTATGAACCTTAGTAAAAATTAAATTGAAACATAATCCCTTACCTCATGGTGCATTGCACGTGCTTCCATTATATTTAGAGAATTTTAATTACTAAGATTTATGAAACCTTATAAATTTATATGCGTTGTGATTAAATAGCCATTATAGAACTAAGCTTCACTGAAACCTTAATGGTTTTATTAGAACTTAAATTTTAAAATATAATCGCTTCCTTTTATGCTTGTCGAATTCAAAAAAAATCTGATTTCACATTAAGAGCTCGGAGGATAAAAAAATTTCTATTAAAAAAAAATTAAAATGACTAGTAAGTTCTTGAGTAAAAGATTAAAAGAGAGTTCTTTGAAGATAGCATTCCTTAACGAACCACCAAGAAAGGAGTACCCTTTTTGGCCCATGCCTGAGTATGAGCGGAAAGAGCGCGAAATGTGCTATCTTGGTGGGTACGAATATTCACCATAGGAAGTATTGTCGAGTTCTTCTTTTAGCTCATCGTGGTCTTGTGGTCAAATAATTGAACGTATATCTGCTAGGGTCCAGGTTCGATTCCCAGCAGGGTGAAATGCTTAAGTGGGTACTTTTATCAATACCTATTAACACTGCGTGTATTGCTGTCTATCCTTATCAATAAAATATGCACCCCAGTTACTAAGTATTTTTGACCTTGTGCAGTACCGTGTTTGGCCATATGCCCGAGTATGAGCGGGAAGAGCGTGACATGTCCTATCTTGGTAGGTGCGAATATTCACCATAGGAAGTATTGTCGAGTTCTTCTTTTAGCTCATCGCGGTCTGGTGGTCAAACACTTGCACGTATATCTGCTAGAGTCCAGGTTTAATTCCCAGCAAGGTGAAATGCTTAAGAGGTATTTTTATCAATACCTATTAACACTTCATGTATTGCAGTCTATCCTTATATATATATATATATATATATATATATATATGATATAATATATATATATATATTAATAAATATTTATTATATATATAGAATATATGTATATATATTATAATATTATATATATAAAATATATATATATATATATATATATATATATATATATATAGTATATATATAGAATATATTATATATTATATATATATAATATATATACTATAATAATATATATATAGATATATATATATATTAATATATATTATATATATATATATATATAATATATACTTATATATATTATATATACCGTTTATTATATATAATATATATATATATATATATATATATATATATATATAATATATATATATATATATATAT
>JABUQX010072378.1:20000-23027 GCA_015478945.1 Trachelipus rathkii
ACAGAATGGAATTTATTATTCTAACAAAAATTCTGATCTAATAATATGCGAGTTAGAGATAATTACGTATAAGTGTTTCCAAGGTAGTGCCTCACAATGGCCACTCTCTTACTCATAACGCACATTTCTCATTGATTTTTTGTATAAATTATATTATTATTATGTATTATTATATTATTATTATAATTATTATATAATATATTTATATATATTAATAAATTTATATATTATTTATTATTTTTAATAAAATGTTTTGATTTTTTATTATTAATTATTGTAATGTTATTTTATAATTATTATTAATTTATTTAATTTATATTATATTTATATATAATTATTTTATTATATTTTTATTATTATGATTATTATTATTATTATAATATTATTATATTATTTATTATTAATTTAATTATATTATTGATTATTATTATTATTATTTAATTATTATTTATTATTATTATTAATTATTATATTTTATATTATATTTTATTTATATATAGTTAAGTATAAAGTTATTATGGTAGTAGTATAGTAGTTAGTATAGATTATTATTAAGATAGTAGTAATAGTTATGTAGTTAAGTTAATGTATTATATATAGTAGTAGAGCAGTAAAGCCTAATAGTTAGATAGTATATATACTTATATATATAATATATAGATTTTTTTTTAAATATATATAATTATTAATATATTTAATAATTTTTTCATCCTAATTCGGGAATGAAAAGTGAAAGTGACATTTACACTCGAAGTTTCCATAATGAGGTGTAAAAATTAAGTATTGAGAAATATAATGATTGTTACATTCAATATATTATTATTTATATGCAATTTTTATTTTCCTGGAGATGAATAATTTTTTAGAACATTAATTACTTGATCAATATTTATTTTATGTTTTATCAGCTTGCATAGACCTATGTTATCTGAAGTTTGAGCAAATGCATTACTTGGCATATGATTATCAGGTGATACTGGATCATAAATTTATATATGAGAAAATAAATACAAATTTTTTAATTAAATATAAATAAAAATGAATATTAAGTAACATTTAAGATGTATACAAAAATAGAGGAAAAATGTTTAGTTAGAGAAATTTGAGGTATATAAAAAAGCTGAGAAGAATCGTATGTAAAATAATTACTCACCCTATACCCTTATATCACTCCACTCGAAAAAAAATGTTATTGATAATATCTCAGTATTACTATAATTACGCTGATTGCATTTTGATAAGTTTAATCATGATAACAAGACGGCGGAGTTAATGAAATACTACTATAATGAGAACAATTAAAATTGAAAACATAATCGCTACTATACATATTTGATATACATTATGATAACGTGTGCTTCTATTTGAAAATCTAGAAAAATATTGATATGCTGTATTTACAAACTAGTTTTTATTTTATAGCCGTTATAGATGTAAAATCTATTGAAACCTTAGTGGTTTAATTCGAACTTTAAATTTTAGAGGATTATACAAATATCCAAATTATCTTTATTAGTCTTGTCGAAATCTACAAAGATCTGCATTCATACTAAGAGCTTGAAGGAAAAAAAAATTAGTTGATTCCACTACCTCTGTTATAAATCTTAAAAAAGATATCATTTTATTCACTCCTGACTAAAAGTTAATTTAAAAGTAAAATCTCATTAAAGTATAATTTATAACTTCACTATAAGTACTCTGTAGAAATAATGTTTTCTCGGAGCCAACACAATTTCATAAAAGAGATGACCAAAGTTAGGTAGACCAAGTTATTTGAAGGTATGTATACTCATCACCAAAAAGTTATTCTTGCCTTTGAATAATGTTTAACTATTAAAATAATAAGGAGTCTAAAAGTTATTATCGTACATTTGTGAGGTCATGATAGCATGAAAGATGTTAAATTTAAGCTGTACGAAATCGTACTTTTAGGCGTTAGGCACCTATTAGGGAAATAATAAGAATCCAAATAACAAAAACATAGTTTAAACTATGCTGTAGAACTCATTCAACTTTGCAGCAAAATTAGTACCAAATATTATTTAATAATAGAGTCAATGAAAAACAAGGATGTCAAACATTATATACCAGAATCTTATTGCAGTATATCATTATAAATCTTATTAAATTGCATTTAAAAGAACTTCGCAATTGTTAAATTAAAATAATTGAAGCTTAATTTTAAAAATTTACAGTTTGAATTCTAATTTTGGTGACTTAACACAGAAATATTAATTTCTATTAGTGGGATAAATTTGATTAAAATTTTGAAATATAATGATATAAAGAATTGTTTGATGCAATTTATTTTTAAATGAATTTTTAATATTCTTATTTCTTTAATTTTAAAATTAAACATCTGCTAATTTATTTATACTATCATTTAGTAATATATATATATATTATATATATATATATATAGTTATATATTATATATATATATTATACCTTATATCCTAACTTTAATACTATTTGATATATATATACATACTTATTATATAATACACTATATAATAATATACTATATATATATATAACACAAATATAGCAATCCTTATACACTCAAAGTATATATTTATTTAAACTTGGAAATATATTTTTTGAATATACTCAAACTAATTTGAGTATATCTTATATTACTTATAATTAGTAGTGAAGGACAAAATAATTATTTAATAATATGTGAGTGAGTATTAATTAATATTATTTTTAACTTATATTTATATATTATGCCTTATAAATTATCGCATTGACACATTAGTATTAGAGAATATATATATATATTATTATTAAATATTTCTATTATTAAATAGTGACTAGAATACCTCATTACTTTATATTATATGGATTATAGAGCCTAGTTCACTTAACTTTTATTCTAATATAATTTATGACACAGTACCGTATACGCATACACTACGCACACACAAACACTACATTTAGATTTTATAGTATATATAAGTATATTCTTAACCTTAGTTAAGTGTCACAATATACAATTTTCCAATAAGTATATAAATATATATA
>JABUQX010072379.1:5000-15000 GCA_015478945.1 Trachelipus rathkii
TGCTGTTAAAGTATGGAAATTTGTTAATGTTAGCTGTTTATTCGTGTTTAAAGTATGTTTAAGGTTTTGTCGTTGTACATTATATTCTTTAGTTTAGGTGATGCTATGTTTGCTTTTATTAATGTGAAAAACTTTGTTACGTTGCCAAATATTGTGTGTGTGGTGTGTGTGTGTGTGTGTGTGTGTGTGTGTGGTGTTGTGTGTGGTGTGTGGTGTGGTGTGTGTGTGTGTGTTTGTGTGTGTGTGTATAGGTGTGTGTGTGTGTGTTGTGGTGTGTGTGTGGTGTGTGTGTGTGTGTGTGTGTGTGGTGTGTGTGGTGTGTGTGTGGCGTGTGCGATTTTATTCTTAGTTTATTACATTCGTTAGGTTAGGATACGATAAAAAATCTTTGTTAAATATTATCTATGTTAATGTAAAATTAACATTGATGTGTTAAAGACATTCATGAAAAAAATGTGAATATAGTTTACGTTTTTGTATGCTATGTTTAGTTACTTTACTGCTGTTTAAGTTGGAAATTTGTTAATGTTAGCTGTTTATATATAATTATATATATATATATATATATATAGTACTCATATATATATTATATATATATATATTATATATTATATATATATATATATATATATATATTTATATATATATATATATATATATATATATATATATAATAAAATATATATCTCTATTTTATGTATATATATATAAATATATATTTATATATGTATATATATATAATATTATATATATATTAATATATATAATATATATATAATAATAATATAATATAATATATAATATATATATATATATATATATATATATTATATATATATATATATATAATATATATAATATATATATATAATATATATATATATATATATATATATATATATATATATATATATATATATAAGGTCTACCGCCATGTCTCTTAAGTGTTACAAATTAAAATATATTTATTTAAGTCTTAAGTTTTTTTTAAAAAGTTTTAGAAAAAGGGTAATGTGAAATACAAATGTATATGATTGAACAGAAAAATAGGTAGTGAC
Organism: Trachelipus rathkii; assembly: GCA_015478945.1. Lineage (NCBI taxonomy): Eukaryota > Metazoa > Arthropoda > Malacostraca > Isopoda > Trachelipodidae > Trachelipus > Trachelipus rathkii. The sequence goes on from JABUQX010072379.1 coordinate 6,059, forward strand.
ATATATTTTTATTAATAGTAAGTATGGTAAAGCAGTAAAGCAGTAAAACATGAGGGGGTGGGGGTGGGGTGGGGCCCCCCTGGGGCTGTTTGCTGTAGTGTTTTACTGCTTTATTGCTTTATGGTCCCTAAAATCATGTTTTTCGTGGAAAATTTAACAACTTTTTTTCTAGAAACAATGTTTTTTAAAAATGTTTTTCAAAAAATAAAAATGTTTTTCATCAAAAGAAAATGTTTTTCGAAAAAAACAAAAATGTTTTTCATCAAAAGACAATGTTTTTCAAAAAAACATTTGTATTTAATACATGAAAAATATAAATCTTATCCTTCGACATGAAAATTTAACTTTAACTTTAACTTTATCTCCAACTTTAACTTTAACTCTAACTTTAACTTTAACTTTAACTCTAACTTTGGTAATGAAACAGCTTTTCTATAAATAAAATGCCTCAGTTTGAAATAAAAATGTAAGACTATGTGTATACGACCTCTAACTAAACATACACATACACACATACACATGCATACACATACACACACACACATCTTTATATATGGATTTGATATAGCATACATTAAACAAGTCGAGTTCAAGTTTTGACTTGAATATCTCAGTTGTGCAACATATGAATACCATTGTGTATGACTAAGAGAGTACCACTTAAGTTCTCTGTATTAAGTTTCATATATTTGTACAACATAGGGATGTTGCTACATATATTTATGCAGCATAGGGCGGTTGTTACATATATTTATGCAACATAGGGCTGTTGATAGAGCGTAAGTCTATGTATTATTAACTTATATCCTTTTAAAATTTCATTTAAAAGGGTAAAAACCACATTTTGGGGTTCGGCCTCATCTCAATTGGTGTCCCTAGACACCTTTGAGTGTATTGAAACTATGTTATTCATATTCTACATCACTGAAAACATATATAAACACCCTAATATTATAGTGATAAGCACATATTTACTAACTCGGCACCGCATCGGCCCTGCACCGGTGCCGATACCGATAGCTCCAATGACTCATTTGTTCTATCTTACGAAACTTCTATTTCCTTCCTTCATCTTTTCTCTGTCCTGTACTCTGTAATTTTCTTTTTTTTCCAGCTGAGGATCCACTCAAAGGGGGTCCTCGAACTCATTTTGGGGTTACGAAACCCAAAAATTCGGAATCTATGTTCTTTGAAACATATATATAAACACATCTCAATTGACTCAATATGCAACTGGAGCCAGAATTCCAGTCTGACTCCGCCATCACAAACTGTATACGAACTCTAACTAAATCTACTCTTCTTCTTTCTCCTTCCTCTTTCTTCTTCTTCTTCTTCTTCTTCTTCTTCTTCTTCTTCTTCTTCTTCTTCTTCTTCTTCTTCTTCTTCTTCTTCTTCTTCTTCTTCTTCTTCTTCTTCTTCTTCTTCTTCTTACTCCTCCTCCTCCTTCTTTTTTTCCAGTAACAAAGATGAGTCATCAAAACTGAGAATCAAAGATTGAGTTATCAAAGCTGAAGGCCTCAAAGTTGAGGCATCAAAGCTGAGGCATCAAAAGTTTGAGGCATCAAGGCTGAGGCATCAAAGTTGAGGCATCAAATTTTGTGTGTGTGGTGTGTGTGTGTGTGTGGTGTGTGGTGTGTGTTGTGTGTGTGTGTGTGTGTGTGTGTGTGTGTGTTGTATGTGTATGTGTGTGAGTGTAGGTGTATATGGGTGAGTGTAGGTGTAAGTGTCTATGGGTGAGTGTAAGTGTCTATGGGTGAGTGTAAGTGTCTATGGGTGAGTGTAAGTGTCTATGGGTGTGTGTATGTGGGTATAAGTGTCATAGTGTGGTGTGTGTGTGTAAGTGTAGGTGTAGGTAATAATGTGTGAGCTTAAAGTGTCTATGGGTGGGTGTATGTGGTGTATAAGTAGCCTAGCGGGTGTGCGTGTGTGTATAAGTAGCCTAGGCGGGTGTGCGTGTGTGTGTGTGTGTTGTGTAAAGTAGCGTGTGGTGGTGTGTGTGTGTGTGTGTGTGTGTGTGTGTGTGGGTGTGTGTAGGTGTGTGTGTGGGGTATGTGTAGGTGTAGGTGTAGGTGTGAGGTTAGGGGCAGATACCTACACGACCTCATGTTAGGACAGTTCCCTACAACAGGTACTGCGTCAGGTACCTACATGTGCTCGACTTAATCTCACTTAATCCCTCACGAACTTTTATGAAAGGTCAATTTCAGGCCTTGATACGGTATCAAGGCCGAAATATCAAGGCCAAAACCGAAATATCAAGGTCAAAACATCAAAAAAGGGGCTACGCCCCTAAAGGGGGTCAATCGTAGAAGGAAGGAACCATCCTAACAACTTCTAATACACACCAATCGAATCCTCATACCTCAAAACATAGGGGTAGACACTAATATTAGGTGTATTCTATGACGTAGGACATGTCATTGCTAGAAGTGCTAGAAAAGGGTTGGGTACTAACTGGTAGAAGGAAGCATCCTAACACCTTCTAATATATACCAATCGACTCTACGTACCTTATAACATAGGGTAGGCATTAATATGGGGTGTGTTCTAAGATGTAGGACATGTCGTGCTAGAAGCTAGAAGAATCAGTTATGCCAACTGAAACCCTCAAAAATGAATTCTACACCATTGAAAACATATATGTAGACACCTCATTTGTTCTAATATGTGGTAGGAGCCTGAATTCCATTCGGGCACCGCAACCACCAGCTCCGGCTCCGGCTCCATATGGTTCGCCAATTAGTTTAACATAGCCATTCTATTTCATTTATTCTCTTCTATACACTCACCAATTTTCAGCTTTCTAAGTCCATTTTTTAAATTTTAAGGGGGTGGGGCCCCCCCAACCCCTTTGACGTAGCGGCTTGAAACATTGGATGCAACAATGTTGCAACATATAAGGAAGACATGCCAAGTTTGAAGAAGATACGATGACTCTAACACCTCTTTTGCTAAGATATGTCATTTTGTCTCATTTCTTGCCCCATAAATGACCCCCGGCTGGGGCCCTGGGGACTATGGCGTTCGGGAAAGTAACTACGGGAATCTTATTTTTGAGACATTCTACCCCTGTTTGACACCCGTCATGATAGGTTTTTGACGAAGGGTACGCCATCTACGAAAAACGCATGTTGGTGCGTTCTAAAAACGCAACGGCTGAAACGCCATGCTCGGCAATAGCGGCAATCGACTCGGCATACCTCAAAACATACTAGACAACACCGAGCTCGGCTTCATAGCTCAAGAAACAAAAAAATGTTAGGAAAGGGGGGTAGGGTAATGTCTAATACTAACTCTTGTTAGGAATGAATCGATTCCGTCGTAAACCACAGGAATCGATTCAACAGTGTCGATTATGTACTAATCGATACAAATATCGGATGTATTCCGTCACATACGATATATCGCACTAGAAGGGTTAGAAAAGGGGGGTGGGGGATACTAACTCGTAGAAGGAAGCATCCTAGCACATTCTAATATACACCAATCGAATCCTCATACCTTATAACCTAGGAGTAGACACCATTATTAGCCGTGTTCTATGACGTAGGATATGTCATGCTAGAAAAGGCTAGAAAAGGGGGGTAGGGTAATAACTCATAGAAGGAAGCATCCTAGCACCTTCTAATATACACCAATCGACTCCCCGTACCCAATAACCTAGGGGTAGGCACTAATACCGGGTGTATTCTACAATATAGGTCGGCACGTGCTAGAAGCTAGAATATATAGCCTATAGAATATAGCCTATAGAATATATAGCCTATAGAATATAGCCTATAGCCTATAGGAACACATGACCTTTTCTCGGTCGGCGGCACCCTTTGAAGTCTCTCTGTTTTGCGTCTTGTTATCTCTTTTGCGGTTTGCGGTTAGATACTTCTTCTCACTTTTGCGGTTTTGTCGTGAAATTAAAGGCTGTTTATGTATAAGTACGTAAAGTGAAATTATCTCCCATTAAACATATGGAAATAGAGAAATCTCTTTTGACCGATACAGCGAAATATCCAATCAAGAGAATTGAAACTAAAATTTTTAACTTTACCCAAGGGTTATCGAGCATTAATATACCTAACATAGTCAATGGGAGCTTACCTCAGAAAGTAATAATAGGAATTGTAGAACACGACGCATATTCTGGAAACTATGGAAAGTCCCCCTTTAAATTTACCCATTTCGGACTTAGAGGGGTCAGTTTACATGTGAATGGTCAACCTTACGGTCGTGATTATGAGATGATATATGAAGACTCACATTCCCAATGCTCACGGCCTTTTTACGATTTATTTGCCAATACGGTATCATGCAGCGATAACGGTACGGGTGTTGATCTCAAGAATTATGCTGAAAACAGTAATTTATATGCATATGATCTCACTGCTGATCTTTCAGCCTGTAATGCTTATCATCTCAATATCCTAAGAAAAGAACTTTAGGATTGAGTCTTAAATTTGGACAAAGTTTGACATCCTCAATCTCTGTTCTGGTGTATCTGGAACATCCTCAAATCATCGAGATTGACAGAACACGAAATATAATCTTGAATTATTAATGATGAATGAAGAAGAAATATTAAACGCCTTCGGAAACGAAAGAAGATTTTTAGGCGTATTCGCATGTAATGAACTCTGTTCTGTGAAATTGGATACCGACTCTGGTCTTATCTTCAACACTTCTCCCCGGGATGTTTCAAGCAATGGACATTGGATAGCTGTGTATAAGAATAAAAATAATGTTGTTTATTTCCTTGACTCTCTGCATTTAGATTTTATGTTTAGTAATCATTATGTAACATCTTTTTTTAAAATATAATAATGTTCAATATGTTAAGACCTTATGTTTTCCTGTACAACCTATCAGGTCTAATTTATGTGGTGTATACTGTATTTATTTCATTATATGTTTTTTAAATAATGTTTCTTTTAATAAAATTGTAAATATATTTGATGCTAAAAATTTATATGTTAACGATTATGTAGTTTGCTCTTATGTTATAAAGGCTTTAAAATAAAAACTTGTTTTCTTTTCCCGCTTTTTTCAAAAGAACTTATTTATACCAAAGAAAAATATGACTTGAATCAATAGATTGAATTTTTACGTTATGAACATGAAAAGTTTAAAAATAAAATAAAAAATTAAGTTGAAAACAGAACACGTTTGCATTCTCGTACCGGATCGTACATGCGGTACGCGAGGGGGTGCGCGCACGCACCCCTCCCGCGTCGGGTCGCGCCGGCGGGCGCGTCGGCGGGCGCGCACGCGTCGGATCGCGCCGGCGGATTGCACTGGCTGGCGCGCCTGCGGGCGCACCCCCCGCATCGATCAGGAGCCTGTTGACGCTACCTTCTTGCTCATGAGGGAGTCTCAAACACCCTTAGTCGAACTCTACATCCTTATAAACATATATATTTTAACACAAATATTGTATTATTATACAAATATTTACTATCCCAGCACCGCACTGCACCGGAGCCAGCACCGGTGCAGCTGTCAACTCCTACTCTTCTGAGTCAGATTCCTTCTCTATTCTTTCCTTTCTTTATTCATCCTTCATCCTTCTTTCTTCCTCCTTCGATCTCTGTTTTTGCACTCTGTGCTCTTTTTTTTTCATTTGGGGTCCCTACGGAGGGGGGCCTCTAGACATCCTATACCGGACTTATAACCATCATATTCGAACTCTACGACCTCGATAACCCATATAAGGACACCAACATTGTTGTTATACGAATGTTTATTAACTCGGCACCGCAGTGGCTCCAGCACCGGGGCCGGAGCCAACTCCTCAGATTCCCATACCAAGTCTTTCTAGAAATTCAACTCTGAATCCTCTCACCAAATTTCACCCAATTACGAACACTTCGATTTTTTAAGGGGGGGTGGGGTCCCCCTTCGGGGGACCCACGGGGACGTAACTCTCGTCTACAACGAGGTTACGTCACCATCTAACACCCCTCCAAATTTTTTATCACGATACGATAACTAACCCATGTAGATATATATTGGACTCAAACCGGATGCGAAGAAAGCAACCTCGGTGAAAAGCCAAAGTCGGAGTGCGTAAAAAAACGATCCCTTACAGGGATCGTTTTTCGACTCAGATTCGATTTCCTTCGGAAATCGAATCTTCGATGTAATAATAATAATAATAATAATAATAATAATAATAATAATAATAATAATAATAATAATAATAATAATAATAATAATAATAATAATAATAATAATAATAATAATAATAATAATAATAATAATAATAATAATAATAATAAAATAAAAATAAAAATAATGGGCGAAGAATGATCTAATAATAATAATAACTAATAGTAATAAAATAACGTGCAGGCGTTATGTGTAATGTGTATGTGTGTGCGCACGCGCTGACGTAATCTCGTCTCCGACGAGATTACGTCATCACGCTCGAGCCTAACTCTCGTTAGGCTTAACTCAATCTCGGGTTTGGAAAGCCAAAAGGGTATAAACGAGGGCGTAGCGGATACGCTCTCGGGGGTGACCCCCCTCTATATACATCCTACAGACTTGAAATTTACACGGTTTCGAGCTTATCCCATACATAGATTATATTCCAAGTTTCAGACCTATATCTCTTATACTTTTTGAGAAAAAGCTGTAGGCGGTCAAACTGTACTGTCACTACTTATATATATATATATATATAATATATTATATATATATATATATATATATATATATATATATATATAAAAAATTATGTGATGCTTAAATATATATATATATATATATATATATATATATATATATATATATATTAATATATATTAGATATATAATATATATATATATTTATATATTATTAAATTTAATATTTATAAATATATATATATATATAGCTAGTACTAGGTTATGTTTTGTTTTGTTTTGTTTTGTTCTTTTTCCTCTACTTCTTTTTAACTTAGATTTTTAGCGTTTTTCCAACTTGGGTTTTAGCGTAACATTTACCTATTTGGATAATGCCAATTTTTATAATTTAATACAATTTAAGCTTCCACCTTTTTAGTTGATTCGATAGTATTTTTTTTTTTTTTTTTTTTTTTTATCTCTGTCTAGGCAGTTTAGTGAGTGTGTGTGAGTGCGAGTTTAATTTATCCAACTATAACTTATTTTTTAATTTTCGTATTAAAGGAGTAGTAGTGAGCTTAAGTATACAAATAAATTCTTATATAAAGACTCGCAGAAGAGCGAATCTCCTTACTTCGATGTTCTGTGGCTTAAAATCTTTCCTCCTTCTACTACAATAATCTTTGTGCTTCTGTTACTGGTTCTCCTAATAGAACAGATTTTCAATGCCTTTTTGATTACCTAATACCACTTTACGAAGCCTGTTATATCTTCTATCCAAATACTGAGGTCCTTTATTTATGGGATTTCAATGTACACAACAATGAATGGTTGGGGTCCTCTCATACTTATTTAGGTGGGGAGGAGGCCGACATTCAGTATTCTTAACGATCTGGAGCAACTAATTAAAGAACTACACACATTCCGGATCGTCCCAAACAATTCTTGAACACACTTGAGCTATGTTTCACCACTAGTCTCCTTCTCTCTATAAATACAACCAATCTTGGCTCTTATCCTGTAAAATCTGACCACATCCTAATTCTCTTATTTTAATAATTTCTCAACCAACAAGCTCCATCCTGCCCTTGCGGTTTTTTCCTGGCACTTTTGATCGGGCCGATTAGGGGGCATTGCGTTGCTTCTACCTAACTATAATTGGAGTGACTGCTTTGAATCTGAAGACGCTTCAGCTTCTGCCGATAAAGTGGGAGCTGTAATCGTTGATGGGATGAGAGCAGGTTCATTCCATCTTCGACTAAATCTTTTTCTCCTCAAATCCATGTTTTCGATCGTGCTTGTTTCTCTGGCCAATCAGGCCTAAGATATCAGTGCCGTATCGGGGGTGGAAAAATTCTCGTTTCTCCCTATTATTTCTTGCTAATTTTTTATTCAGGCTAGAATAATCGTTCCAGGGGTACTCTTCGAACGAGCAAAGGGGACTTTCATTAAGCGAAAGTGCCCTGACCTCCTTGGTTCTCCTACTGACAAATCTTTCTGGCCTCTTGCCAAAAACATCTCTAACAACTTCTATTCAGTATATCTGTTTTTCCTCCTCGTATTCGCTCTGATGGTTCAGTTGCTAATCCTCCAACTGAAAAAGCCTAATCTCTTTGGCCTCTATTTTCCTCTAACTCAACCCTGGACGATTCTGTCATTCCTCTCCTCCTCCTTCTTCTCTCAGGTGCCCTATGCCTTTACCTGTCTACATTTGATCGGATGCATGGGCTCCTGATATCTACGAACGTAAGGAAGGCGTGCGGCCACGGATAGCATTCCTCCCCGAGTTTTGAGGGAGTGTGCTTCCGTGCTGAACCCGCCCCTCGTTCAACTATATTCTCTATGCCTCAATACTAGCACTTTCCCTCAGTATTGGAAGCGCGCCATATGTCCAACCTATTCCGAAAAAAAGGAAGCCGCTCTGATCCTTCTAACTATCGCCCTATAGCTCCAACTTGTATTCTATCTAAGATCTTTGAACCTTCTCAACTCCTCACTTCTTTTAAACATCTCGGGAATCTCATTCCCTTCTTTCCGATCGCCCACAGTATGGCTTTTCGGCGCTCGAGGTCTACTGGTGATATTCTTTCCTATTTAACAGATTATGGTTTTCCGCCCTTAAAGGAACTACCGGGGAGACTTGGTGTGGCGGCTCGACATAATCCATAAGCATTTGACAGGGTAGGCACGCGTCACTGCTCTCCAAGCCCCCTCCTTTGGGTTTCCTCCTTTCTTTGCTTGCTTTATGCTAGATTTCCTTTCAAATCGCGTTATTATCGGTCTGTTGTTGATGGGGCGAACTTCTTCTTTTTCTGTCAATAGTGGTGTTCCTCAGGGTTCTG
>JABUQX010072379.1:27500-36152 GCA_015478945.1 Trachelipus rathkii
CTTAAAGTCGTTGATCCTGGTAAGTTTAAATTCGAAGCCGATCAAGACTTTATCGTGTATCTTAATGACTTTGAGGCATATTGTAGCCTCCACTACCCTAATGCTCCTCAGCAATGGTTGCGCCTTCTTGGTCGACAACTAGAGGGTAAATTCTCACAACTATATTATTTACTCACTAAAGATGACCGAAATTACTTCTCGGTCCGAAATGATCTTGTTCGTTGGTGGTACGACGAGGAACAAAAGAAAAAAGACTACCAAATACAGAAGTATCATTCTGCTCGTCGACATAAAAACGAGAGCATAAAAATGTTTGCCCTCCGTCTTGAACGTCTTGCCCGAAGAGCGTATCGCGGATTAGACATGCGCGAGCACGACTCTTTACGCACTGCATTCCTTTGCAGTCTTCCTCCTTACATTGAAAAAAGTGTAAGGGAGTACATCAAGATGCATCAACTTGGTGGTATTCGCCGTGCACCATGGGAAAATATTGTGGAATTTGGATTCGAATCCACCGACAACAATAATTTCTGAAATTCCATTTCCCAATTCTGTGTTACCTCATAACCTTCTAATAATTCATGCCCTTGCCCCATAGAGGAAAAACCATGACGAGATAATGAAACTGTTGGGTCAAGTCATTCGTAATGACCATGTTTCACCAGAATATTGGGTGAAAACCTTCAGCAAAGAGGGCTCAGGAAAAAAATTCAATCGGGTTTCGCCCTTTAATCTTCCATCTCTAGCCCTCTAATGAAACTACTGGTTCTCGATATCAGTTCTTATGCAAATAGTCTTCCTTGTAACAGAAACTCCTGCCACTTCGTCTCATGTACTCGATCATGTATGATCCTGTGATATCAGAAAGTTTCCAGATGCGAGCGCACCTAAATCATCGGCATTGCCAGTTACCTGGACATGTGAAGAAGGCCAGTGTCGAGCACGTGAACTTCTTTGCCTCCCACTTCTAGAAAGACTACTTGTTCCTTTGTGAGATCCACATCTGGAATTAAATGTCCCCAAAGAACGCCCCTAGACCAAGAGACAATGACCACAGGCCTCATTGGAATGATATGTTTGGAACGTTTCCTCAGATAAAAAAGGCTTAAAAATTGCATCGAATTTATACGTTCTCCACTTGCACTACTGACGTACCTTACGATTCAAGATCGGACATCACGACCTGATGTCTAAAAAAAACACCTTCTGAACGACGATTTTTTCGATCCCTGCGACTATTGTGGGAAACCACACTACGGAAGGACGATGTCTGAGGGATTAGTCAATCACATCCCGAGGAGTTAAGAACTAATAATCTACCCAAACGAGGAAGATGGTGTTAGAATGATGGAAATGGAAGAGAGTGGAGGAGTGCCCTACACCTACATGCGGATGATTTGGTTTGTGTGGCGAATCTGAAGGTTTGAGAGGATTGGTGAGAGGTTTACAGAGGGTGTGTGTAGGAGGGCTTGAAAGTAAACATGATAAAGTAGGTTATGGTTGAGTGGATGATCCTAAATTGAAGTTATGTTAGATAGTGATAGTTAGTTTTTAAGTATTTGAGTTTAAATATTTAGGCTATATGTTGCATCAAAGGGGAAAGGATGATCTGCAGAGTGTGGTAAGAAAGTTGTAATTGGTATGAAGGTGGCTGATGCAATTAAATCTTTGATGAATGAAAAGTGCCGAAGTCTTGAGTGAAATAGAGTTCTGCATGAGTATTTGTTGTTAGCGGTGTAATTTACAGTAGTGAAAATATGGAGTGGAATAAGCGGTATAGGTCTAAAATGCATTCTGTTCAGATGGATGATGTTAAGGACGTGTAAGGTGTGAGAAGAATTAAGAAAATTAGGAATGAACAATGTTAGAGAGTTGTGTGATGTGAAAAAAAACGTCGTAAATGAAAGAATAAATGAGACTGTATTAAGATGGTTCGGTCATATGGAATAAATGAATGATAGTTGGTTGGTTAAGTGGATGTATGATGGTGAGTGTGCTGATAATTGACCGGCTGGAAGATCGAAGAAAAAGTGAATTGAGTCGTCAATAAAAGTCTAAAAAAATAAGTCTTTTGAGTCTTTTGAGTCTAAAAAAAAAGATTGAGAGTTTGGCAGAGGCGAAAAGAAAGATGCATAATAGGAGTGAATGGTGGGGTTTTGTGAGGGGCGGTCTGAGTGTGGGCCTTGCCCAGGGGATGAACTCAATGCATTCACGAGATACCACTGAGTTTGTCGCGCTTTTGTAGGCTTTTTGAAAAAACCCTAGGGTGGGTTTTTGATTGCTACGGGCTCTCACTTGAAGTGAATAAATAACAAACAACTGTTAAAAGTTGTTTAAATTAAGTGAAAAACAAATAACTTTACTAAGTTAGATGCTAGAAAATTAAATAATAAACAGATGGTTATTAAAAAACAATTAAAATGTTTTTTATTCAAATAATTAACGATGAATAACTACTGAGAGTTATTACCAAAAAGAGAACAATTAATTACACGGGACTAATAGTCAAAGGAAAAAACTATGCTGGAGTTAGTTATCAAAATATTAAGAAATAGATAGTTATGCTAGAAACTTATTAGTTAAAATTGAATGATAAAATATAGATAACCATGTTGAAAGTTATCTATTGATAATTTGAAAGATAAAATATAGATAACTTTGCTGGGAGTTATCTTTTAAAAATTGAATAATTAAAGATAGATACTATGCTGGAAGCTATCTATCAAATATTAAAAACAGATGGTTATGCTGGAGACCAATCTGATAAAAGGGAAATAATAAGTTACTATGCTGGGAGTCACTACAAAAAATATTAAAGACAGATGGTTATGTTGGAAACCAATCTGCTAAATTGGAAACTAATAGGTTACTATGCTGGGAGTCACTGTAAAAATATCATAGACAGAGGGTTATGTTGGAAACTAATCTCCTAATTTGAAAAATAATAGGTGACTGTGCTGGGAGTCACTGTAAAAATGAGTTAAGATCAACTAAATACGCTGAAAGCTAGTTGATCAAAAACAAATAACTATGCTGGGAGCTATTTGTTAAAAAAAATTAGAGGAAAAATAGCTATGATGAAAACTATCTGCCCATTAAAATGGCAAATGACTATGCTGGGAGAGCCATTGTCTCATAAAATATTAAGAACAGCTGACTATGCTGGCAGCAACTGCCAAAAGGTAAATAACTATGTTGGTAGCTATTTGCTAAAAAATATAAGAGGACAGATAGCTATACTGGAAATTATCTGCATATTAAATGACAAATGATTATGCTGGGAGCCATTGCCACAAAAAATAAGCAGGAACAGCTGACTATGCTGACAGCCAATTGCTCAAACAAAGAACTATGCTGGGAGTTATTTTCCAAAAAATGAGATGACAGACAGCTATGCTGGGAAACTATCTTTCCAATGAGGTTTAAAGTTAACTATGCCAAGAGTTAATTGCCATAATGACAAATGACTATGATAGGAGCCATTGCGACAAAAATAAATAAGAACATCTGACTATGTTGGGTGCCAACTGCCAAGACAAATAACTAGGATGGGAGTTATTTGCCAAAATGACAAAATTCTGGGAGCCATTGCCACAAAATAAGAGGACAGATAGCTATGCTAGGAACTATCTGCCCAATAAGGTTTAAAGTTAGCTATGCTGGGAGTTAATTGCCAAAATTAAGAGGACAGGCAGCTATGCTGAAAACTACCTGCCCAATGAAAAAAGACAGATAACTATGCTGGAAGCTATCTGCTCAATAAATGAAGACAGTTAACTATGCTGGGAGCTAGCTGCCAGAAATTAAGACGACAGGCAACTACGCTGGAAATTACCTGCTCAATAAAAGATACAGATAACTATGCTAGAAGTTATTTGTCAAATATATTACCTTTAATCCTAACATATAGTTCAATTTAAATCCTAACTTAAAATCTTACTGTAGTTTTGTTTATTTTTATCGTTATTTTTATTATTAGTATTATAACATATTTATTATTATTATTATTACTTCTTTTATTATTATTATTATTATTATTATTATTATTATTATATTATTATTATTATATTATTATATTATTATTATTATTTTTATAATTATTATTTTATTATTGAATTATTAATTATTATTATTATATTTTGATTATATTGATTATTTTAACTTTAGAATACGTTTTATGTATGTAGATCTTAATTTAGGCTGTGAGATTGGCTTTGGTTAACCCGGAGACGTCTATTGAAATGATATCAAAGCTTTATGTTGTTCTTTTTTGTTTCTTAGTAAAGTTGAGTTCCTAGAACAATATGTTGGATATATCTATATATATTATATAATAGTATATATATATTTACATCTTAAATATGATTTTCTATTATTCTATTTATTATATAATATATATAAAATATATATATATATGCAGTCGAATAGCCACATATTATTTATATAGTATTGTATATATGTATAAATATATATTATATATATACTATTATAAATATATATCTATATACTATATATATATATTATATAGTATTTATTATATATATATATATATATATATATATATTATATATATATATTATTATATTCTGTATATAAGATATGAGCATAGAGAAAACGATGAGGCATGTGAAAGTGTGTATTGATCGAGTCATTCTCTAAGATTGGAGTTATGAAAGAATAGAGATGGGGGTGGCAGGAATGGTGTTAGAATGATTGGAGAATGGAGGTGGTGGAGGGTGCCCTCCTATTGAATGTGGATGATTTGTGTTTTTTGTGTGGTGAATCTGAGAGAATTTGAGAGGGATTGGTAGAAGTGTTTGGCAGGGTGTGTAAAAGGAGGGGTTTTGAAAGTGTAAGCGTAGCTAAGAGTAAGGTTATGGTTATGAGTGTGGACAGTCCTCGGGTGTGGAAGTTAGGTTTAGATGGTGAGCAGTGGAAAAAAGTGTCTGAGTTTAACTATTTGGGATATATGTTGGAATGAAAAGGGATCGGATTGTGCACGATGTGTTAGGACCGACGGAGGCCGCCTGCTCGGCCCAGGCCGGCCCGCCCCGGCCCGCCGGCCGGGCCCCGGCCGGCAAAATCAGGAAACCGGGGTTTTCTACCGGGGTAACTGTAAATTTACACTAAATAGAGGTTAAATAAACAAATAAAATATTATTTTAATTCTATTACTACTCCGTTGATTAAATGCAAGGGCAAAATATATAATAATAAATATAATAAATTTTTTTTTTGGTATTTCTATGATTTCAAATTAAAATTGAGGCCAGAATTATAATTTTTTTCTCGAGTGTTTTAAACATAAAGATATTCGCGAATTTTGAGTATAAAAGACGATTACGAAAGGAATAGAATATATATGTGTGTAAATATTAAATGTATTTATTTATTTAAATTAATTTATAACAGTAAAATATGTCTATTGAAAATAAATATTTTGAGAATCGTCTACAAATTATTTATTTGATGGAACGAATAAATATAGAATTTATTTAATATACATTTGATTATATTATATATGTATATATTATATATTATAATATATTTATAATATTATATATAGTATAATATATAGTATATATATATTATATAGTATATATAATTATATTATATAGTTTTATATATATATATATAGTTTATCTATATATATATAATATAATATCTTTTACATATATCTATTATATCTATTAGATTGGAATATATCTATTAAAATTATATTGAAACCTATATATATCAAGTTACAAAAATAAAGATCTTTCTTATTTGAATATAATATATAATTTCATTCTTATTACTTCTAGGAAAAGGATGCTGGATATAAATTTCTTCGAAAAATATTTATTTTTGAATTAAATTGAGATGTATTCCTTTTTTATTATTAAAATTATTAATTTAATATGGAATTATATTTAATTTTCAATCTAAGTTAGAACTTTCCAGTGTTTTTGACTTAGCATTTCTAATTTTAGGTACCGGCCTGCCCGGCCTCCCCGGGCAAGGCAATTCCGCCCTGAGTTGTCCTAGAGAGTGTAGTAGAAGTTGTGAATGGCAGGCAAGGTGGTGGTGCAATTAAATCGTTGGGATGTAAAGGGGGATAATGCGTTTTCGATTTGGCAAGATTCTTCCTAAACGGAAGAAGTTTCTTCACTTCATTCGATTGGTTAAATATTTTTACAAACGGAAGGAAATTTTCTAACGAAACTCCAAATTTTTTCTTCATCGTAATGTTACTATTTTTCCGTTCTTAACGTCCTTGAGTTTTTAATTCTTAGATTGTGACGTCTACTGAATGTAAAAAATGTTTTTTTTAATGTTTCAATATTTAAACCAATGATTTTTAATCTTCGAATATATTAATATGTTATTTCCTAAAGAACTGTTGTGAATATCAAAATAAATTAGAATAATTGCAGAAATTTTTATTTCTCTGTTATGGGGTTTTTTTTTATTTTTAAATTCGTGGGTTATATTTCATCTCTACTGTTTGATGTTTAACTGTTTCTGTTTTTTTTAAACATATATATCCGTAATATATATATACATATATATTACATAGGTATTATATATGCTGTTATAATATATACAATATTCAATTTTAATTATATATATATATATATTATTAATTATTATATATATATATATAAATATTATGAGTAACTATAACATATAAAGCTAATACAATAAATTCATAGGCCATATGTTTGTGCTGTGATAATGTAACGAATCTCAAAACTGAGAATGTTCATGGATTTTGATTCTCATCGAAATGACTCAAGAAAGTCCTTCGATTTGGAAGAAAACTTGCCATAAAGGTACTAAGCTATGAGTGCGCTAGGGTCTTAATGGAGGGAGTGTTTACTTGTTGTTTATGTAAGTAAGTGAGACTATGGCCTTGAAATAGAGTATAGATCTAAAGTTAATTGTGTTCAGATGGAGAATTAGGGGCGGTGTTAGGTGTGAAAAGAAATTAATAAATGATGGATGAAGTTTTAGAGAGTAATGTGAGTGGAAGAAGGAGTACGTGAGAGATAAAATGAAAGAGTTTGAGTGGTTTTGTCATGTGGAAGGATGAATACAGTCGGTTGGGTTAGCGGATGTATAGTTTGTATATGGTGGTTGACTATATATTAATTTTGTTTTTATTTTTCGTTTTCTATCTGATTTTGTTAAGTTAAATTTATTTTCATTGTTAGTTATGAGGAGGAGACTGAGTTAAAGTCTCGAAACGTAAACTTCATAATTTTTTTAAGAATTTTAATTCCCCTGTTTATTTTTAGTGGTTTTAAATTACTTTGTTCTTTTTTATATATATATATATATATTATATATATATATATATATATATAGTTACTTATATATATATAATATTATTATAAATGATACTATATATATATTATATAAGAATATATATATTAATATTAATATATAACGAATATATATATGCTATAACTAGTTATATATATATATTTATATTAGTATATATATATATATATATTATTATATTATAATTTATATATACATATTTATTATATATATATATTTATTCGTTTTATATTATAATTAGTTATATATATATATATTATTATATATTATATATATATATATAATATCTATTATATATATATCTCATATATTAGTATATATATTATAGTATAATTAATTACTTTATATTTTTTTGTCTATAAATTTATATATATATTCATATAAATAAGTATATACTTATATTAAATTAATTAAATATTAAATTAAACAAATATAAACATAAATTAACTCACTAAAGATTTTTAATTTTTAATATTTTTTATAAAATATTAATATATATATATAATTATATGTAGTAATCACATTAACTTGTAAAATTTTATTTAGTCGTATTATGCTAAGATTTGGCAAGCAATTTTTAGCATAAGTCAAATGAACATATATAACCGTCTGTTTGAGATACTTTTATCAGATAAATTAACACAAGAAGAAATTCACTCAAGATATCTCTCCGGAAATCTCGGCAAGAGAGGGTAATTTTCAAGAAGGGCTGCGACTCCGAATTTCGAATCACAAATTTTCACACAAACGAAGAGTCAGAGGGCAAGTTCGAAAAACGCGCTGGAAAAGGCTTACTAATTCGCTACGGAAGAGAGAGTATTCAAACAGAAGGGACTTTATTACTATCTTTACTTTTATACTATCTTTATCCATAATGCTAAGAACATTTTTGATTCTCAACATTACCATTCCTCTTATAGATAGGTGATTTGCTCCAAAGAGCCACGAACCTTAGCAAGTCTACCCTATATAATTGGTGAACGCGGAGTAGAACACCCATTAAACATGTTACCGCTTCTGAAAAAAACAAAAATGAAGAAAAAGAAAAACTATCAATATGCTAAATTCTAATCAAACATCGGAGAAGATGACTCAGCATGATACATTATGCAACGAACTTCATTTTCATTTTATAATTTTTGATTATGGGTTTAGCTTTCACAATAGTCAAGTTCGATGATTCTCGCTAGACTAGCAAACTTCCTAAGGGTATGGATTTTTCATAATTTATTTGGTTATGGGAGAAACTCTTTTGGATTCACTACGGAAGACTAGATGTCTTTTCGAATTCTAGATGGTTTGACATCTCCCATTTTTAATACATTT
>JABUQX010072380.1:0-22500 GCA_015478945.1 Trachelipus rathkii
CCAGAGAGAGATGTTACAGGCGTACATGAAACCAGTCGTGATCCGAGGAAATGCTAAACATTACAGTAGAGAAAGACATATCGCTTATTGGTTGACACACTAAACTAACTCACGTCTTACTTACATTTACCGTCTCAAAATCTACGCCATCCTATCATCACCGCACAGCAAATATATTAGACCACTGTAGAGACGGATCCATTCTCTACACCTCCCCACCACCAGGGCTAAATAAAAAAAAGTGTAACTGTCTGTAATAGATGTAAATAATCAGGATCCAATAGAGAAGTCTACCAAAAGTGATAATACATAATAAGAATTCGATGGATATGAGGACAAGCTAATAAGAGACGTACAGAGTAAATTGTTTCACTGGATATTGCCATATATGGTGAATATATATATATATATATAATAATATATATAATATATATATATATTAATATATAATATATAATTTAATATAATATATATAAATATATATATATATAAATATATAATATATTATATATATATTATATATATATTATATATATAAATATATATTAAATATATAAATTATATATATATATAATTATATATATAATATACCAGCAACTAATAGTTATTCATACTACAATACCTAACTAAAAAAACGGTATATACTGAGCGCTAAAATAATAAAAAGTATTACATCACTCGATAACCATCCCCCGAATATATATTACAAATACGAATTTATTCTCACGATAAAAAATTTATATAAAGTATTAATTAATATTTTATATAAGAGTTTCAAAGTATAAGAGATTTTCCATATTTTATAATATTCTTGAAGATTGCTGAACCATAACTAACCTTCATAATTTTATATAACCGTAAAGGCCTTATTTATCATTATATATGAAAATAAAATTAATTATGAATGAAAATAAAGTAATAATAATAATCATAGATAATAATTCTTATAATGTTTATTCATTTAAAATTTATTTATAAAAATTGTATTTTACAAAAAATATATATTATCTTTTACATTATATTTATTAATTAAAATATATTATTTTTATTATATATTTTAATTCATACATATTCCATTATATCTTATCCCTCCCAACCCCCTCAAAAAAAAAAGAAAATTGATACTAATTTGATATAAAACCCATACTAGCTTATCTATCTGGCTCGTGAGTGCCTCTCTCTGAAGACGTAGAGAGGCTCTCATGGGAGGATAGGGGTTGAATTGAAGTTCATATTTTATTTCATATTCACTAAATTGCTACCTATGTTAATTCCAAAAAGATGCCCGTTGAGGTTATTTATTTACATTTCAACTGAGTAAGTTACCAGTATGGGCTTGAATATTAGAGATACCTAATATATATCTATATAATATAATATATAATATATATTTATATATGACATATATACATATATATATTATATATTATATATTATTATAATAATAGTATATACATATATATATAATATAATAATATTAATTATATATATTAATATTATTGATATACATATTGTAATTCGATACGGTACTAACCGGTGGTGCAAATTGGTAAATGCAACAGGATCGCCATGAGACAAATTGGGCCCTGGTTTTGAATTGTTCGCCCGTTAGATCCCTATGTAATATTTAATATTTCTTAACATTAGTTCCACCTCCCAGAATAGGAGCACTTGCCCGTGAAGTGTAGTGAAACCATTATGAATATATATATAATTATAGTATAATATATTATATATATATATAATTATATATATATATATTATAAATATTATATATATAATAATAAATATAGTATTATATATAATAATAATATATATATATATTATAATATATATATATATTTCCACCAGCGTTTTCTCTGCTTGTTAGGGGGGGGAATTGTAAAATTAAAAAGGCCTTATGACTGCGGATTTATATACAAATTTTTTTTCTTATGCATATTTTCCAAAATTTATATAATCCCAACACCAAGTTGCCTGAAAGTAGGGTTATAAATTAAATTTAAGAAATTATTTATAGTATATTAATAATATATATTACAAGCTTGGAATAAAAAATAATGTTAAAAAAAATAAAAAGTTTACTAAAATTTAATTAACTAATTCGTGTATATTATTATAACTTTGTTAGAATGAACAAGTTAAATTGGCTTAACAATTAAACGAGGGAAAAAAAATACGACTATTAACAATACAAAATATTAAAATTATCCTGAGTAAGCTACCTATATAACACTATCAAAAATATTCTTAAAAGTTTTTTCTAATTAAAATTAAAATCAAGTATTTAAAATCTTCCTTCTGAATATCATTAAAAGTACATACATTCCAATATATGAAGTATTTGTAAGATTAACACAAATATGCAAATAAATTTAAACATTTTAAACATTTTCTATTATCTTTACAACAAAAAAAATATTATACTAATAGTTTAACATCATTTACAGTTTTAATTACATAAAGTTGAAAACTACCAATAGCAAAATTCGCTACCACACTTCGGACTTCCATCGTATACAAACCATAGAAAATAATTTTGAGAGTATCCTTGAAACACAGCAATCAATTCCATACCAACTATTAAGAATATTAAAAGTTACATTACTCGAGTAATCCTACACCGCAAATTCTCGTAGATCCACAACAATCTATTAATCATAACCGTCATAACTTCCAATCCACACACTTCATATTGTATATACTAAAAATACACAAATGGTTTCACAGGCTAGAGAAGACAGGATACAAAAGATGCATAAAAAAAATAAAATTTTTCTCCACACAACCGATCACCGTAAAAATAGTATTCACACTATTCAATCGGTATTAAAACCGATTATTTTTACAGATAAAAAACATATATCACAAATTGATCTTATAATTTAAACTATAAATTTATGTTCTTTCTTAAATAAAAACGAATAAATTATTATCATATTGTGTGCGTTGTAATAGTAATTATTAGAAATGTTACTAACTGAAAATCCAGGAATTATACACTACCATATCAATTCAGAATCAATTTCTTCATATTTTAAGCCTAATTATACTACATTAAAAAAAAAATAAAGCCGTATTTGAGATATAGAGAAATCGCATTTCCTTTGATACACTTGGGATACTCTTAAGCATTATTAACACACTTATTAATAGCACACGCAGAGAGAAATGAAGAGGGGATGGTAAGGAAGTTTGAAGTTATAGATGACGGAAGAATGTTACTTATGAAATTTCGTAGTTAAGTTGGGCATGAAAGGTCGACAAAAGAAAAATTCACATGGGTAGAAAGAAGATTAGTTAGAGAGAGTAGTACTATTGTTGAGATACACGCCACATTCGAAATCGTGGAGAGCAACAGAGAGAGAAATCGAAAGGACGCACGGAGAAATAGATGAGAGAGTGCCGGATCGATATGCTTAGCCATAAGAAAGTATAGAGAGAGAGAGATGAGGATGACCAGTGATGGGATGAGAATCGAGAGAAGGGATAGATTGCAGCATTGCATCCATACTCTAGCAGAGGAGATGTGCTATGAGTTATGATTAGTATACATTCTCGCACGCGGAGAGAGGGTACGCAGAATGAGTGATTGTATGTATCGTAAAAGATCGGGCAGACACTCAGAGCAGAGCAGTTGCAAGGAAGATAGAGCATGAGTATGAGAGATAGGAGAGAGGATCTGAAAATAGAGGAGAGATTGAGAGGCATAAAGGATGAGAAGAAGGAGTTGCATGAGAGGATGGAGTAAATGAGTTGGAGAAAGAGTTGGGAAAACACGATGAGTGATAGGAGAAGCAATGAGTGAGTGAGTGGAGGGAAAGCTAATGAATGAGTGGAAAAAATAAATTCACCTAAATCCTGATTTTATACGCATCTAAATGGTAGCTTCTTTCCTAATATTATAAATGATAAAATTTAATCTTCATAAGACTCAATCTTACACTAAATTAGATACACATCCAAAAAGTTTGTTTTTTGACCAAAATGATTTAAAAATTATATTTATGAATCTAAATCTACCTTTAGATGTATATACAATCGTAATATATAAGATAGGCGCAATATTTAATAATATATAATAGTTAATTAATGATTATTTTAAATGATGAGATGCAGTGACATGCTTCTCATTCATATCTCACAAGCCAGGTCAGTTATCCTAGATGATATTTTTTCCTAATTATACAAATTACTTAATAGTAATATACCTTAGTACTAATAACGCAATATTATAAAATAAAATATAAATACAAATCATCTAAAAAAAAAAAATCCTTTGTAACTACTTTTACTTTAACTCAATAAATGTTAAAAAATATTATTAATTTAATAATAAACAAAAAATTTTATTTATACTAAAGTGGGAAAACTCCATAAAAAGATTTTTATGTACTTTACACAATATTAATGTTATTAATTATATATATTAATTATATACTATATATACAATTCAGTAAATTACTTTACTTCAATATTTGACACGGATAGTGCATGAGTAATTCAATTGCATACTCTCAATGAAACACTAAATGAGCTCTTATATTATCTCGGCTACTAAAAATAGATTAAAAATTTGAAGGAAAATTTTAATAAACTACAATCGAAATTTTTGATAACACAGGTAAATTATTAAAGAATACTAAGTTTCAACATAGCAAATCCAGAAAAAATTAAAAGCAAATTATGACTCTTAGTATAGAGGAAGATAAGGAAAACTTTATAACTCTCTTTCGATAAGCCCAGCATTATAAACCTATTCCTAACTTAAATAATATTACCTCGCATTGAATCTAATGACATCTTCTCCAACACTATACCGTAGGAGCATTCTCAACCCATTTACTAAATCTGCAACCGCTTCAACCTCTCATAGTTAGTATGAATATTATAAATAAAACTAACTAATAATTTTATGGCTCGTCTAACAGCAATCTACTTGATTGTCAATTTATATATTAGTATGTTAATAACTATTTAGAAATTAACCTTCCTTATATATATATACCTTATCGCTTTCACCCTTTCACCAAACGCCTTTGCACATATCTGGCTCTACTCTTAAAACAAGTTATCTCAACCCTGGTTAAATTTCAAGTAAGTTAGGCAAACATTAATCTCAATCATTTTCCAAGATTATCTCCATGTTAAGTTCGCTCGCTTCTCAAAAGTTACTCATTTGAGGCTTATCCAAACCTTGGATGGATTCACATCAGGTTTATTTACTCTAAAAAGGGGCTGATTCTTCAACCCCATAGGCATTGCATACTTGTTTCCGCTAAAAGACAGGTTCTCTTTTTCTTTCCAAAAGCTGTTTACTCACAAAGTTTCTCATTGCATACTTGATTGTGTAACATTGAGCCAAATAAGAACAAAGGGTTTAATTTTCTCTACAAGAATTTAAATTATAATATACTCCAAACCTGGAATTATTAACCCATGACCTTTGATTGATAATAAATTTAAAGATTATTTAGAATAAACCATGAGGACATTTTACTATAAAACTCCATTATACACATCTTCCTTCACAAAAGAAATAGCTTCACATTTATGTCTCCACATCGACATGGAAGTCATCCTTCATACATTTTATGCTCTTATTTATTAATTTCGACATTTCTTTCAGCACTTAAAGAATACGGCACATATTATATATATATAATTAAACTATTTGCACATTATCGTTCACATTTAAATGAAATACTCTCCTATTTTATACACAGCTATTGATTAGCTACCGCTTATTAAAACAACTGCATGATTTTACTTTACGCAAGCATCTTTCATCAAAATAATACTAAATGACAATTTAAGCGCGATTCCGCTTTAACTTGACTTAAAAACTTTTAACTTAGGTTAAATAATCAAATAAATAAAAAAAATTAAACTTGTAAAATTTCACATTTATATATAATTGATTCAAATTTAAGATAATTACACAATTACATATCTATTTTCCATTAAGCAACCGCTTTTCTATAAAAAGCAACATCAACGCAAATTGCATCATTTCGGTTTCACAATAAAACCATATCCCCAAAACACAGTATATATATAAAATCTTATAGAATTTATTTTTACACATCGACGTTATATTAATTAATATATTAAGTATTAATTAATGTACTTTCCATTATCCAATTACCTTTCACAAAGAGGTAATTCAATACACTTCATTATGATAACAGGTCACAATTTTTATCCACTAAACATTATTCGTCTGCATTCATTATTCCTTTTGTAGAAGAATTTCTGAAGAAATGTTTTTTATCGTCACATTACATGCCTAAGTACCCACTTTTATAAAAAGCTAATATAACAAGTTTTAAAAATATCATATTTACTTTTTTAAACCGACACACAACAAGAAAATTCACTACTTACAATAAAATCACACGCATGGTAAGAGTATATCACTGTCAAACTAAAAACACAACCATTTGATTATGCATCATTATACTCCATCACACACTTAGCTAACTAGCATGTTCAAACAAACTAAAACTAAGTGCAGCATCATATCACTATAGAAATATTCTGTGACTTACCAGAACTTCGCCTTTCGATATATATGAAAATATTTTCGTTCCTCATCAAAAAATTAAAAAAACATTGCAAGACGCACATTTCTATAAATAGCAACTTATTCAATAAATTAATTTTTTTTTTTATTGGCTTTTACATTATTCATTTTAATTTAATTAAAGAAAAATAATTAAAAATACGTACGTAACATCTTAGAAATTAGAATATTTCTAAGTATGTTAAATAAACAAACTACTTTTATGTTTTAAAAAGTTTAATTATAAAAATTTATTTTTTAATATAAATGAATTATATTAAATTAAATAAAAAATGATTTTAAATTATTATTTTAAAATAAGTTTATAAATTTTATTTGCTGTGAAAAAATAAATTTTCATTATCACAATATATTAAAATTGAAGTTGAAATAAAATTCTTGATATAGAATAACATACAAAATAAACCCATAAATATATTATATTATATAAATTTAATTTACCATTTCTTACTTTAGTATATAAACCGACAAATATCTAACTTCTTATAAGATCCAATTGCTTTCAATGAATACGGTTCATTTAATCAAAATGACACATTTTCTCTTTTCCTTGCCTCCCACTTTTAACCAAACAATCAAAGAATCACCTGTGCAAAATTGATTCTGCTACAATACAATATCATTATAACATATGTTAAGATAATTACAAAAATTCCTATAACAGTATATTGCTTAAAACTATTAAATTAAAAATTAAAAAATGATAAAAGAATATTTTTTTGCAGCAATACAAAATTCTCAATTATATAATGTTAATTTTAATTAAATCCATTATCAACACTCTCCTTTTTAAGTACACTTATGCAACTTATATCCCAAGTATGAAGCAATTACCATTAATTAATTTATTAATATACAAGCTTCATATTTCCTGGCACTAATTGATTATGCCATATAATAGCCATTCATGATTAGATTACACCTTCACAAGCAATTCACCTCTACAATATATTATAGTATAAAGACAGTTCAACCTATAATTACAGAAGTAATCTTTAAATTATTATATTTTATTTCCTAGGAGAGGTTATGAACTCTATATTACACTGCCATTTTACAATGCCAAGTATAGATCAAATAAAACAATTAGCCAATAATTTAATAGTAATATTAATATTTTTTTATTAACACTTAATATTATAATATTATATTCCATAAATTTACTTTCTCCATGTTTTGTCACCGCCATTAAAGAATTTCCTTAAAACTCGATAAATCTTATCACCAACACTATTTTATTTTTTATTATCTACACGCAGAACAATTTAATCAAAATGCATGTGATATTTGGAATTCATTTATTTCTATTAAATATAATTTTGCCATTATTACATTCTAATTAAATGTGTGTTAGCAGTCTCCTGATATTTTCCTTTGTGGTAAGAAACCTTCTTTTTAAAGAAATGTTTATTTTAAGCTATTATTATATTCATTAAATATTTATAACATTTATTATAGTAGTAGAGTAATATTCATTATTAGTAATTTATAGGATTAATTTATTTTTTTAATTATTATATAAGTTACTTGTGAAACCTAGGCCCGTCTCATGATCTTATACTTATCTAAGCTCTATTTTTAGTTTATATTTACGAGATAATAGTCCCACAAACATACTTTATTTTTTATCTTAGCCTAGCATTTTTTATATAGTTCAGGATAATAAAAATATAAAGTCAAGCGTTTTAGTTTTGTAGTGTACAAAGATACTAACTTTTAACATTTCATTTTTTAATTATAAAACCGCACTTTATACGCGAAAATGCCTATTCGAGTAGTTAGTAAACAGGACCTTTGAAATGAGCCCCTTAAGGTTTGATTCCAGGTTTTTCACATTTACTGAAATTCAATTTCCTCACATTAGATAATCGATAAATTGAATTCATTCTGGTATTTATGTACTAACTTATTTATTTAAAATGATTTCACAAGTTAAGTAATTTAATGTGAACTAATTTTATATCTTCAACTCTGAAATTAACAATAGAGTTATTAATCACTTTTAGATAATTAATTATAATAATATTCAATTTACTTATAATTAAAAACTATTATTTAATAAAATGAAAGAACATTATCAGTTAAATTCATATTTCAGTTTTATTTTCTTTAATTATTTATACACCACCATTATGATACCAATTTTTATGCAAAATCCCTTAAAGCCTCTTAGAACTCTATGATTTTATGAAAACATTAGGGCTGCACTTCCGTTTTCAAGAGTGTATAGCGTACACTGGTTTTAAAGAGAACTACTAGTCCACGGAGAAATTTGTAAATCATTACTCTTCCCTCTTATTTCACGAGATTATATACCTTAAAGATTCCCAAACAAGATATTATTATTTTATTTAAAATAATATAGAATTCAATGTTTCCCCTATTTTAGTAAATTTAAAATTAGAATAAAAACTCTAAGTGAATTTACTCACTATTTACCTTTATTTAAGTTGTCAGGCCTCCTATGTCAATATTTGTAGCTTTGCTAAATCACAGATTATTAAAATTTATTGTATTAATAATCACTCTTTTCAGATTCATATTTATCTTTGTTACCGCTTGATGTCTGATGATTTTCATGATTTTCTATGATTTTTTATTTATATATGATATAAAATATATATAATATTTTTATATCCTTTATAATCATATAATTAATTAGATCCATATATTGATCTTAAACACACCCACAAATCTCACTAATACAACAAACATTATTAGACTCATACGAGTTACTAATATAACACCATTTGAAGACACAAGGTATCCAGAACCAATAACAGTTGCATGTCCACTCAATTGTTAATTCATATTTAGAGGTAGTACTACTTCGTATTAAATAATCTCTCACCTACCTGTTACTCATATTATCAATAAAATCACGACTTCACTCAAAATATTTATCGTAAATATGTACTTATAATACCCCTTAATCCAAATGATTCTTAGCAAACCTATATATTACACCAGCCATTACTTACGCTTCTAATCATTATTTTTCTTACTCTCAACCCAATAACATAGAATTAATTTTAAAGGTCAGGAATAATAAGCTTTCGTCAACTATAAAAAATTCAATTCAGGTGAGATCTCTCCATAAACGTATTCCCGAGACAAAAATCATCAAACACATCACTTCTCCACATATAAGAAATCTCAAGCTCGATATAATAATTATATAATATTATAATAGTTACATTTGTTATTATTATAATATTGATTATTTTTATTAAAATATATGCTTTTTAAATAAAAGATTTTTCGAAAAAACTTCTTTTAAAGCAATTGTATTATACTAATTACAAGAATTTTCGATGAAGAGATACAAAAACTTTTTATCATATAAGTTGAAAAATGAGTTGGGATTTCATTATGATTGGAAAGTTTCCAATTAAAAGGTATAGGATTATCACAGGAAATAGGTCTGTATGAAATTCCCTTTTCAAATATTCAGTTCCTATTTATCCCGATACATTATGCTGGATGAGAGACTTTGGCTATTCAAATAATGAGCAAATGGCTGTGGGTTATTTTATCAGCCATTAATGAAAACTGTTACCCAAAATAGTAAATACAGGATACGAAATGAGACAAATTGTTAATAGAAAAAACCAAAAACTTTAATATTTGCATATGAACCACAAAGCTAAAAATAAGCATTTCATGTTCCTTCAGATCAATGGTGTAATGTAAATCAATTACATAAATTTAAGTTTAAAAATTTTAATAGTGTGTTATTAATATAATAACTAAATTTAATAAATAATATAAAAATAAAAATATAATAATATATAAAATAATCTGTTGAGCATATTCTAAATCAAATCAAAAATGGCTCATTATCAAATATAATTAATTTTAGATGTTATTCAAAAACTCGAGCTTATGCTCAAAATACATTACAATAAAATAAAAATAGGGTATATACTTTACTTTCATTAAATTAAATTTTATATTAATTATTAAAATACTTAGAAAAATGACTGAGATTTTGGTAATAAAAATTGTTATAATTAAAGCATTTCTTACAGTGAGTAAAATTTAATTAAAAATCCCGTGCTGAGATTTACTTTAAACACCATTACGCTAGAACTTTGAAAAACGAGGCGGCCTAAGATTTCCAAAAATTACAAGAGATAAGGCTAGGTCTTGCAAATTGGTCAAATGTTGAAAAATATTTAATTAAATAAAACGTTAGGCGATTGAATAATATGAAATCACTTTATTAATACTAAAGATTTAATATATTATATAAGTATAAAATGAAATTATATAATTAAAATTTCAAAAAGGATAAAACTAACCATAAGCAGTAAAGTTAAAATTTTGAAAATTAATATAATCCTTATTCTATAAGCAAATATTTTATTAAAATTAAAAATTTTACTAATAAATTAATCAGATAATCATTAATCGTCAGTATGAAGGTTGATATTTCAAGTGAAAATTCAAACCTTGGAATCAAAACTTAGGACTCATCAAGGCCTAGTTCTCTACTCGAATAGGCATTTTCGCGATAAGCGTTTATAATTTAAAATAATGAAATGAATAAAAGTTATTGGATTCATGACTACTTAAACTAAATAAACGCTATTGACTATTTTGTTATTCTAGAACTATAATATTAAGGTAGGCTAACGAAAAATTAAATTATGATTCTGTTGATTTAGCGTTAAGTTTCTTAAAAAACAAAAAATAGGCTAAGAAGTAAAATGACCCATGAGACGGCCTTAAGGTATTTCACTTAAGGATCTTATTATATTTAAAAAAAATTTTCACTAATTAAAATCTGCTTACTATGGTACTTAATATATATATAATATATAAAGTATTAAGTTTAGTTATAAAAGAAATTTATAAATATAAAAGTTGTATTACACTTTATATACCACTAAAGGATAAAAATCGGTAAGACGGCTAACACACATTTGTTTTATCACTTAGAAATATTTTATTATTAGAAAAATGAAATACAAAGTCATAATGCATTGGTAAGTTCGCGTGTGAAGAAAATTAAAAAAATGTTGCCGATTTAATTTATCGAGTTTAAGAATTTTGGTGACAAAACATGGAGAAAGTAAATTTATGGAAGGTGGTTTAAAATTTAGTTATTATAAATTAAAAATTATATATAACAAATTTTATTATTGGGCTAATTGTTTTATTTGATCTATACTTGGCGGCATTGTAAAATGGCAGTGTATATATATTTAATATTATATATATATATTAATATAATATATATAATATATTAATAATATTTAATATATATATATATATATAATATATATATATATATATTTATTATATATATATATATATATATATAATATATTATTTATATCTGTTAATAATCTTATATTACATTAAAGGAAATCAATCATATAGTACTAATAATAAATAATAATTAATATTAATGTAACTAATATATAAAAGAAACTTCATCACATAATTTAAGCTTATTATACCAATACCATAATTTACTAACATTTAAACCTTCGAAGCAGGTTTTAATCCCTTGATTATATTCATGCTATTTAATAAACTTCTTGAGTTAATCTTAAAATTTTAGAGAGATAATAGAGAGTATTAACTTGGATAACCTACCCTCATCATTTATCACCAAAACGCCCAAAGAAGGTTGTGTAACACCTCTGGTGGATTAAATAAGTCGTTCAATAAGTTAATATACGAAGCTCAAGGAGGAACTTATTGATAAACTGGGCTCTCACGAATACTTTATCCTTATATTGAGGGAAGGTGGACGACTATGGAAATATAGGCCTGAGGTTCTGGTTACTATTGAGTCTAAAGGCGTAGACGATGATTAGCGAATGAGTTCACAGTACCTGACAACGATAGAAATGATGATTTCTCTTATTGTAGTTATTATAAGACTATGTAAAAAAGATGAGCTATTAACGATTTTTCTTATCATATATCTAATTAATTACTACACTTATTATTATTATTATATATTTATTATTATTATTATATTATATATTTATTATAATAATTATTGTTATTCTCATTTATAATAATGTTCCATTATTGTGCAAGATACAGCAGTAGTAGTTATATACTTTTATATTAATCTTAATGGATACGGAAAGTCCTTCGTATGCTTATTGGCTATATTATTTATTAATTCTTAATATTTATATTAACATATATTAAATTAATTATTATTATTATTTATATAATTTTAATTTATAATTAATTATTTATTATTATTTTATTATATTAGTATTAATTATTATATAATTTGAGAAAATATTATTCACTTATATTAAGTGAATTTTTTTTATATTATTATAACAAAAATTTTTGGTTTTAATATGTTATCCGAATTTAAAAGAAAAAGAAAGAACACGTTAGTTTCCTTATTGAAAAGATACGCTTAATTCTTCACTTTAATTCCTAAGAAATGTGAAAACTTTATTAACACTTTCGTTAATTAAACTAGTGGTGTGTATTGTGTATGTATGTGTGATGTATGTGTGTGTGTGGTTATTGTGTGTGTGTAATTATGTGGGGCAAATAGTTCGTTAATAATGGTATGGGATAGGATACTATTACTAAAGTTTACGGAGTGTTAAGAGAAGAGTTATTAGAGGGAGTAAAGATAAAGTTTTTAGGAAAAGTTTAAACATATCTATGCTTCATTAGTTTTTTTTTATCAATATATAAGGGAACTTATATGTTTTTTATATAAGCGTCTACTAATATTAACATTTTATTATTATTTATATATTATTATTTATTTATATTATTAATATTATTAAATTATTAATTACTAATTTCTTACACGCCTCCACATCAATTGTTTCTATTAATTCAAAAATCCCATTTACAGCTGAGATATCAGACTAATAATATTAATAATAATAATTAATTAAATAAGAATAAAAAATGTTAATTATTGTAATTTAATAATATATAAATTAATCCTATGGAATATAAATTGTGAATGATTATCATAATGATTATTATATTATAAATATACTATATTCAGTAATAGAAAAAACACAAATGTTATAGAGTAAAAAAAGCTGTTTCTCTCCTTAAACATTAAGAAATAAATCATAATAAAAATAAGTCCATGTTTTAATGTGAAGATGAAATAACGAGTTGATAATAGTAATTACAATAAAAAAGTAAATAATAATAATAAGAACAGTAAGAAAAATCCTACCAAAAATAATCTATTAGAAAAATAATTAAAATAAACAATACAATAATTATAATTATTTATGATCTCTGATTAAAAAGTATTTTTAAATGTGATTTGAGAGCGTCGTTATGAGATTGAAAAGATATAAAGGGAAAAAATATTTTTACGTAAATAATTAATATAAGTGTCCAATCAATATTGAGGAAAAACTATATAGAAAAACATTTTTTGAACGAAAATTCAAAATTCTTCGTTTTTTATATTCTGTAGGCCCTATATTATGAATATTTATAGTTAACCAAATAACTAATATACTGTAAAATAATAATTAAATAATAATAATAATAATAATAATAATAATAATAATAAATTAATATAATTAATAATAATTATTATAATATACATATAAATTAACAAAACACGTTGTGAACACTTTTGAGATCATGTGAAGATGTGTTGTCCTGTATGAAATATTACTTAAAAGAAAAAATAAAACATTTGTTTCTAATTATTACTTTGGATGAGATTAAGTATATTTAGTACACATTACTATCTGGTAAACACGAAACGGCGATGTGTTGTATGTTTAATCAAATTAAGCTATCGTGAACACCAGAATGTTTATTAACGCTAAATTTATTATTTTAACAAGTATTATTTCCTTTTACTCTCGAAAATTTTTTAAATTATTTTGCTTCCTTAATTTTATATATTCGGTATTTTTTTTTTTCATTAGTAAGGTGGGTGTAATTGGTAGAATGTGAAAGCTGAAGAAATTTACATCATCTCTCATTACTCATCTATTATTTACTATTATCATCTCTCTCTCTAAAATAATTTCATCTTATCTTATCATATCTCTCTCATTCCAATCTCATATCCATATTGTGGTTTTGTATTCGACGTAGCTTGTACATTAGCGTTAACGAAGAGTTATTTCACGTCAGTATTAAATTACGTTAGGGACAATTCTTTCAGAAAATCGGGTCGGTACTGAGTAAACTTTTATTGGTCAAATTAATATTTCGACAAATCAAAAATAATTTGTTTACACATACACACGCTTATTATATATATATATATATATATATATATATTAATATAATATTATATATATATATAATATATATTAATATTTATATATATATAATATAAATTATTATAGGTAGGCACTATCATTTCCATTTACTATCACAGTTAGTAATCACTATAGTATACAGTCATACACTACAACTCCGCCCAGCGAGATATAGATTAATTATGCTTGTACTATAGAGGAACTTAAATTATACACCTAATAATCAAATGGATAATTTTTAATTAAAATAATATTTTGTTCACAATTTTATCTTATTAAAAAAGTTCAATTGGGGTGACAAAAATATGAAAAGGGAAGTCGACACAACTGCGTAGGTTCGACATAAAAATTCAACAAAAACTTCAAGATTTACAGCACCAATTATTAGGGTTAATATGCAAGAATATTCAGATAATTGGTCAGAATTAACACTCCGGACGTAAATATTTATAAAAAATTATAGGAAACTTAAAAGACTTAAGCAGAAACCATTCTTAGTAATGGATAATACACCATCAAATCACTTGGTCGAAACGCCTTTTGATATTTACATGCTGAGTATAAATCATACTTAACCATTGCGTCGGTCCTCCCCTCCGCTCCCTAACATTCATTCACGCCTATGGACCAGAAAAAAGCGAGGTAAGAGATAGATACTCTGATCGTTTGCACATGTATCAATATATTATAATTATACCCTATATCTTTGAATCATTTTAACACTTAAATTCTTCTTTCATAACATGTGGGAGAAGTTGCGCATTAGCAATGAATAGGTATATAATCAGTTTTAATTGCACCGCAATCAGAGCTGGGATATAAAACTTCAATTTAAAAGACAGAGAAGCCAGATGTGTTTGAAGAAACTATACAAACTATCATAGTTTTCTCCTGCCTTTGCTTTAATCAATTGCTTCACCAAGGAGTTGAAACATGCTAAGATTTCCATCTTTGACTTTCACTTCCCAATGTTCTAATTCCATGGTGAATGACTGTGATTAAACGGTTCTGGAGAATATGTAACAATATGTCTTTCAGGTAGGCCAACTTCTGAAGCCACTTTCTGTCTGATAATTTCTTGACGAAGAACAAGAGACTTTGTTTTTGACAAGTTTGAAGAATTACTAGATCTCTTTTTATGGTGATTCCACTATTGATATCACATTTTCGTTTAACAGCTGGTGAACCATGATGTGAAAAGGTAAAAGCACCTTTAAATCAAAGTGCATGCGAACTGTTGCAGAATTATTTACCACTCACCAATAAAAACTGCCCCCACGAACAGTTCAATAAACTCTCTACTCAACTGCTTATCAGTCGTGACAAAATACTGAAAATTTGGTTGATCGTTTCAGTGTTCTTTTTCACATTCGCTTTGATGTATCATTGCTTTCAAACGAACTAACCGAACAACCCAAAATAATTTTTTTCCTTGTGACAGCTTATGTTGAAATTGCAGCTGCCAACTTCATTGGTGTTGGTTTATCAACTACTAGCTTCTGGTCATCTGATCTGCATGAAATTTTCAAGGCATTTCTAGTAGAGAGAAATGCAAATTTTTTATTTAGATTTTTTTTTTTTAATTTCTTTGAAATTTAAAAAAAAAAAAAATTTAGCATTCCAAAAATTATCTAAGTGAAAAAGATGTATCTCGCCCGTCTATATACGCCCTATATACGGATGAGTAGAAAAAAAAAAATATCAGTATTTCACTTTTTCCAAAAAACTCTTGAAAAGTGAAATATTGATATTGTTTTTTATTTAATTTGTTCCAAGGACAAATCCAAAATACAAAAAATTTATCTAAATAAAAAATGTTCACCTCCCCGACTTCAAATGTCTTGAAAATTTCATGTTTTTCGGATGAGGAAAAAACTTTTTTTTTTCGATTTTTCAATTTCAAAACCAAAAACAGGACTGGCTTTTGAAAATCAACCATTGCTCACATTTGGTTTCAAATATCAATTTTTCTTTTCAATAGCTTTTTAGGTAATAGTCCAATCTTTGTATAGTTCAAATTTGAAGTTATTTCGGACAAAAATTATAGGACGAATATTGAAAAATGTCCAAAAAATAAGTTTTCAAAATATAAAAATACAAAAGAAATTAAAAATTAAAGGACGAATATCGAAAAATGTCAAAAACAAAGGTTTTCAAAATATGAAAATACAAAAGAAATTACTACATACACACAAAGACACTCGAAAACGAAGTTTAAGACGTCATAAAAAGTTGCAGTTTGCTTTTTATTTTATCAAAATTGGCTGAAAACTAACAATTTTGGTTTCATTTTAATTTTGTTACTAAATGAGGCTCAGCCCGGATCAAAAACCAAACCCTCCCCTTTAATAAGAGAGTTTAGTAAAACATCAATTGTTTGTGTTATTTCTGTGACTGGAAATGAATGTATAAATAAAGAAAATAAAGAACTAAAGCTTTCATTATTCATTCAAATAATTTCTATAAGATCAAATATTTTCTAGGTTTGAGGTTGTCTCAACGTTACAGTATAGAGTACGTTGTTCTCAGTCACAACATTTGGTGGATAGACCCCAGGGGAGGAAAGTTTTTTTTAATTTTTAGCTCCGCATAATTGTCCTTTCTTTGCTAACATTAATTGCGGTTATTGCAATATTGAATTAATTTAAAATCTTAGGATCCAGGGAAAGACGGTGGAAACCTGATGGTATGTATCACCTTGACTGGAGCTCTTTCGATTAAAGTTGTTCTTGAATCAAGATATTCTGAGTTTGAGGTTGGCTTAACGGTAAAGCGTCGTGTACGATGTTCATAGTCGAAACAAAAGGTGTTTCGACCCCAGAAGGAGATTAAGAGATTTATATATGTATGTATATATATATTGCCTCTCTTTGGGGGGTTTGATGTCCCGAATTATATAAGGAACACGAGTTCCCTTATGACGAATTCCACACCATGAGATTGAGGCCGTTTAGTAATTGCCTTATTGTAATATTATATTAGTTATATATTATAATTAAATTATAGTATAATATTATATATATAGTATATATATATATATATATATATTATATGTATGTATATAATATATTATATGTATATAATATATTGTAGCTAAATATAGATATTATAATATATATTATATTATATATATATATATCGGTGTGTGGTAGTGCTGGGCCGTAGACAGAGTTCAGTATATATAATATACTATATAGTATAATATATATATAATATATGGCCACAGTTTCGAATAGTTGACACCTATATCTAAAAACCTAGGATAAGCTACCAGAAAACTAAATAAATTTTTGAATTCAGCCATTTCAATCAGCGGGGAAACAAAAAAATATTTTTCATAATTCTTAATACAAGCTTAAATATGCATAAATTTATTAGTTATAATAAGCTTTTAACTGGTGAATAAACATTTACGCCTGGCAGTGTGGTACATCGAGACAGCGATGCCGCCAATGAATGAGGAAAGAAAATTTTATTTCTACTTGTGAATGAAAAAGAATCATTTTTAAAGGCAAATTTTTACTTTTTACTTGTGAATGAAAAATCGTTTTTGGCACTGTGCTTACGTTATATATATATATAATATATATATAATATATAATAGGACAGTAAGTCGGAGGATAAGCGGCTGATAAATAAGCCCCTGCAATGGTGTATATTGGGCGTAATACAGGCTGTTGATAGCAGCTAGAACAGGAGGTGTATATAATATAATATATAATATATATATATATATATATAATAATATATATATATGTGTGTTCAATTAGGGTAATCATTTCCGGTTAGGGCTAGGGGCTAGGTTAGGGTTTAGTTACGTTAGGTTAGGGTTAGGTTAGGTTAGGTTAAGGTTAGGTTACGGTTAGGTTAGGTTAGGTTAGGTTAGGTTAGGTTAGGTTAGGTTTGGTTATGTTTGTTTGATAATATCTTTTTCCTTAAACAATTGTAGCCTTTACACTCAGTGCATCTGTTATAATTGTGTTTTGGCTTTAGTAAGTCTTTATACTTCATTATCATTTCAGCTACTCCGTGCCATTACTGGTACTAAACATTTATTTGATCTCTTTCTATACTTCATGACCTATCGACTTTTCAACAATCTTCCTCTTATATATTTTCGTTTACCAAAAACACATTTCAATTGGAACTTATTACAAATTTATTGTATTTATTATTATTTCCTTTTTTTTATCGTGCTTTATTTCATTTCTTCTTCATTTCCCTGCATTAAAATTAACTGTTATTTCAAAAGTATATTAGCTTGGCACTTGAAATGTTCAGGAAATAATACGTTATAAGTTAAAAATTAACCTATTAATATATAATATATATATATAATATATAAATATAATAATATAATATATATATATAATATAATAATATATATTATATATATATATATAAATAGTTATATATAATATTAGTGTGGTCAAAATTCAAAGTCTAAATGTGTAGGTGCGCATTAATTTAATTGTTCCATTTGATGAAAAAACATTGCACAAAAAAATTTCAAACGGATATGAAAATATTTACAACTCCATCATCGAGAGTTGAAATTTTACCATACATGGACATTTTCACCAATTAAAATTGATTTTGTGACTTTGATGAATATAATTTTTATTTAACCTCTCAGTTTAAAATGATTTGAATGATAGTTATAGAACTTCTGGAAAGCTTTAAGATTGAATCTAAAATGATAATCTGTGAGTGCAATCAGAACAGAGAGATACATGTGACCTATCCTGTACAATAAATTTACGCTTTAATTAACAGAAATTTTAAAAAGTTGATTTTCGGATTTTATCTCAGCTTCAATGACACTTTGTAATACCAAAATGTTATAAATGCATTTTTCTGTACAAAAATATATAAATTTAAATTATTTTAATACATAATTTAAGTAGTGTACAATTGT
This sequence comes from Trachelipus rathkii, assembly GCA_015478945.1. Classification (NCBI taxonomy): domain Eukaryota; kingdom Metazoa; phylum Arthropoda; class Malacostraca; order Isopoda; family Trachelipodidae; genus Trachelipus; species Trachelipus rathkii. The sequence continues at coordinate 19,757 of JABUQX010072380.1, forward strand.
TTTAAAGAATTTGATCTGGTACCAAAATTTACATAAATAACCCAGTTACACTTTTTTCGCCGTTGAATTTTATAAAATACACAAGTTAAATAGAGTAAATACTAACAAATGATATATCCTTTATAAATGGTGTTCCTCTTCACTAATATAATTTAAATCACTAAATTGTAAAAATTACAAACTGTTCGTCTATTTTTTTTAGTTCCTGCTCGGTTTTTAGTCCTCTACTGGCAAAGAAGTGTTGTTCTTGGTGGTTGAAAAAATTGTTTCGCGGTGATGTTCTACCCCTTGATAGAGGATAATGTTTGACTCGTTGTTTAGTTATTGAAGAATATGAAAGTGAAAGGAAGGGCGATTCCTCGTTCAGCACTGTCGTTGACAAACTTAAGAGCATTAGCCTTTCTAAGTTTTCTCTAGAAAATTTATATTCTTCTCACCGAATTCCACATTTTCGACCACAAACGAAGATCTAACTTCACATTGACAATGAAACCGAATTCAAGGCTCAAGAATTTGTCTCTCAAATTTGTGAGCTTAAACTGTTTCCTAAAGAGGGATAAAGTCTTGAGAACTTATAGCAATTGAGCATCCACCGCGCATAGGTGAATAGCTCCTGGAACTATCGAAATTTAATACCTACGTGGAGGAATTTTCCTAGGAAATCAGAGTGAGGCTCAGTAACTCTCGATAGTCTTCTCTGAATATAATATTTTCCTGATTTTCGTTGTAACATAAACTTACGAAGGTTGTTGCATCACCATGAGTACCTGTAACTCTCCTTGCAGTCGGCGTCATTACATGGTTTGTATTTGCTCTGATCAATCTCTTTGGCCAAAAATCCTTAAATCTTCCAATATCCTTTTACATTTGGGTCCGGAAACGTTACGTCAAATAATTCCGTTGAAATAATCCCACATAAAATTTCGAATATATGGTGTCGACATGAGCAAAGCAAATCTTTCTGCAGTGTTTTGTTCAAGTAGAACGCAAGCTCCATTCTTCCGCCCCGTATTTGGCGGCTCGTTGTAGTCAAATAAACATTCCCCACGATTTGATCTGAAGTTTCCATTCATGATTTGACTCAAAACTAACTTCTGCAACTTTCTCGGTGCCTCTTCCTTTCAACTTTCGAGCTTCCTGCGAAGTTTTCTATCTTGGTCACCGCTGGAGACTAAAATTGGCCACTCGATCTTCCTTCAGTGGCCCACTAGAAATATTCGAATTAGTGGTTTCCATCAAAAGAATAACTAAAGAAGGAACCCTCACGACGACGAATTGCCGTTTCTTCGTGTTGAGGCATTTTGGGTAACGATACGTGCCCCCCTCGCTCTTCGACATCTGCTCACGGAAAAAAGGGAAGCTTTCTCGCTTTCAGAGATATCTCGTTTGTGCGACCGCAGATGCAGAACATATGCAGCTTTTCCTGTGTTGCTAATGTCTAGTCCCGATCCAAGGCTGAGCAGATTTCACTAATTACATGCGATACGCTCGTTTTTTTTGCGCGCTTCTCCCACACCTTCTGACGTGATTAAACTGATTGTATTTGTATAATAAACGACTTTCAGGAATTCAATTATTGGAGTTCATCAATTGATTGGATCTTCATCATTTCCGAATAACTTGAATGGCTATTCTTGCCGCTGTCTGGCATTTGGAGGGATTATTTTTCTGTGAAGGCTTATACGTTTCTTTTTTCGGAGGTTCTTTTTGCGTTTTATTTGTTCCCTTCATAACTAGATTTTGTCGTACACCCCATAAGGCACATCGTGTCCTACGTTGTCGATCCAAAAGCATTTATCCTCTTCAATTTTTATCAAATCTAAAGCATCATGACGTGCGATATCAGAGAGCAGAACATTGAATTGACATCCATACTCACAAAAAGCAACCTCTCTGACATTCTGGGCAGAACCTCCACGTTTTTTAACGCATACTTTTGTGTAATTTTCCAGTAATGAATTCATCTTCCTGATAATATCTCTCTCCAATCTAACTGGAATCCCAGCTCGTTTTCCAATATCAAAAAGTTCTGGGCACGACAGTTTTCAAAAGCATCCCTGAAACATATTTCATTTCTCTGCGAATATATTAAAAAAATACTTTAGGACATTCTAGATTATGTTGGTAGCATTTCCACAAATCCTCTAATCGGATTGCGATGAGGTGAATAGGCAGTTTTCTAGGGTGGTTTGCAAGACATGAATGGTGTATTTTTTTTACAGTAAAAGAAAAACCTAAATCAAAGTATGTATAATTATATATATATAGTATATATAATAAGTTTATATATATATATATATATATATCTATAATTATATATATATATATTTATATATTATATATATGATTATATATATTATATATATTATATATATAAGATATATATAATAATAGATATTACTTAGGATTTAAGAATCTTTAACCAAAGTTTACTAAACTTTGCTTTAAATGATGGAGTTCTAAATATTATCTGATTCGTTTGAAATTTGTATGAAATGTTTTTTCATCAAGAGGAACAATAATATTAATGCGCATGAATAATTTTCGAAAGTTGAATTTCTTTTTACTAGTTCTCTAACCACTCTCAATATAGATAGTATAATATATACTATATATTTATATATATCTATATTTATATTATATAATATATATTATATTATATTATATATTTATATATATATATATATAATAATAATAATATAATGATATATATATATTTATATATATATATAATATATATATAT
>JABUQX010072380.1:25000-32500 GCA_015478945.1 Trachelipus rathkii
AAATAATTAATAATAAATTAATAATAAATCAATAATTATATAATAATAATAATAATATATAATAATAATATAATAATAATAATCAATATATATAATATAATAAAATATATTAAAAAATATATAATATAATAATAATAATTAATAATTAATAATAATAATGATCAATTAATAATAATATATATTATATATTTAACTTTCTCACCCTTTCTCATACCATTCCATCTTATAAGGTAGATCCTGTCAAGTGTTGCTCCTCCAGAAATTCCTCCAGACGTCCCGGTCTTCAACCTAGTGCCGTCCTTTCCACATTCTCCATCGTTTCCCCCTCACGTAATTTGCTTCTTCATCAGCATCCTCCATTTCTGTTTCTTGTCTCTACTGTCTCGTTTCCGATAGGTCCTCCAACTAGTGTCTTCGAGGTATCTAAACTCCTCCATTAACCTCTGCACATGAACGAGACCATCTCATGCTGGTTCTTGTCAATCACATTCCATTATTGAGGCGGACCCATAAGCTCTTCTTCTCATGTATATTGCTGTCACTTCGTATACTCGTGCCCCTCAGCCGTTATTCACCTCTTAATAAATCTTCACGACTCGGCATTTCCGCAGCTTCCCCATGTAACTCTTCTGCTCGGTTAAGTAACCAAATCCGACCTGCGATAGTAATTATTGTCGTAGGATGTTTTATATATATGGTGCCTGTTTACCTCTACTGGCAATCCCTCATCTGCGATCATTCAAGGGTAACATTCCACATTCTTGTAATATTTTGTTTATTCTTCCCTCTATTCGAATCTATCCATCCTTTCTCTTGAATATTACTTCTTAGATGTTTGATCTGCTGGCTGTTTTAACTGTTGTACCTTCCAATCCAAATTACTCTGCTTCCGTGTTCTCATCTGTCTCGATATCGTCATTCATCTCCGCTGCTCCTTTTATCATTGTTGCATTCCCCACTCCGTTCATAACTTCATTCCAAGAATTCATAGAGTTGTCAGTTCTGGTTGTTCCTTTGTCACCGACAATGCGCGATCGTCATCGTTACAAGGTGTATTCCCTTTATCCTCCTCTTACACATATCCTCTTCAAGCGTTGTCCGATATAATTGCAGGAATAATAACATGGGACAGCTACAAAGCTGCCCATCCTTAGCTCCAGTCTATCGTTCAAAACACTCGTCTCCCTCCGACTCCGTCTAAACCGTGTTTATGGGTTTTCAATTACATATTCTCCTTATTCCTCTATCACTGTTCTTTATTTATTTTCCATAATCAGTCTCCATCACCAATCGCACAATCTTCTCTTTGTATTCTATCAAAGCTTTCTCTAGATCTATAAATGGGATATATGCTACCTTATTCCATGAATAAACTCAATCAACGTCAACGGGCAGCTCTAATCAAGGAGGAGGTTACCATTTAACGTCCGAGCAGGACGAAGCCATGCCCAAGGAGAGAATAGCTCACCATTCTCCCACTCGAACAGTTGCGAACGCTGGGACGCTTCGCTTTGTCTGGCGAGGTGCCTCTAGACCTGAGCTATCTGGGCTGCTTTTTCTTATATAAATATTAATATATTTAAATATACATATATAATATATATATATACTATTTATATATATTAATATATAGTTATATAATTATATATATATATATATATATATAATATATATAGTAGATAACATCAGATATAAAGGCGCGTATAACGTAATATCAGTATATATATAATATATATATATAATAATACATTGGTATATATAAGACATAAATACTTAACGTCTCCCAAAGTACGAACATGACATCATAAATATGATGTCATGATACAAATATAAATTCACTACTATTATTAATCCTATCACTTCATTATCACTACCTATCACTAATCACTGCACTATGATTTATATTAATAATTTATGCTAACAAATTTATCACGAATATTATAATATTATTATACCAAATATTAACTATATTAACAAATTTTCATTAACTATATACTTACAGCTGCATTATATTACTTCATTATCACCTACACATCACTGTTATAGCTATTGAGTATGTTTGCTATAAATATATGTCAATATATATTAATATTGATTACTCACTATTCAACCATATTAAAATTATCATAACATTATTATTATTTATCATTATCCACCAAAAATCACTGTTATTATATTATTGTTAAACAATATTATCAACACCATCCGCGAAAGAGTAAATGTGATAGAAGGGGTTTTCCATCCCTTGCATACAGTGGAAAGAGAATTTGGAAAATTTACTTCATGTGACTCGACGATAGAGCTAGGGAAGAGCGCCAGCTCCACCTTCGGCAATTTAGTCGTTTAAAAATTTTTCTTTATAATTTTTATATTGTATTTAAATTATCCAAATAGCCAAAAGAAATGATTTGAAAAATTTTGCTGCTCCTCAACCAGAATTATAAATGGAATATAATCTTAAATGTTAAAATTTTTACATTTTTAAAATCTCAAAATCGTAATTTTCTTTTCCTTGAAATTTCTTAGCCACGCATGGAATCTTTCTTTCTCTTCGTCTTCTTCTCTTAAATATCCATAAAATCTTCAGAAGATCGTCAGATTCGACTTCATTTCTTCAATAATCGGCTCTGACTATCCTTCTTCTTTCCAAGCTTCTCTCTCTCTTCTGGTCCCTCTGTATTTCGCCTCCCTCTCTGGTTCCACTGAGTCCAACACTCGATGACGGTCGAGTCAATTATATGCTACCTTTTGCCATTCAATGCTCTTCTCCACTATCATTTTTAAGGAGAATATCAAGACAATTACACTTCTATTTGGCTAATTCCGTGTTGCCAACTCTCCAATCTTTCTTCTTAATCTCTCCGAATCCTTTGTCTCTATTATCCCTCGTATAGTTTTATATACACTCAGCAGCAACACTATTCCTCTGTAATACTGGCGATTCTCTTCTATCTTCCTTTTTTGATGTATTGGCAATATCAGCTTTTCTCCACGATCTGATTGTAATGTTCTCCTCTCTCAATATCAATTTATTACAGTTCGTCATCCATGTACCATACCTTTGTTTGAATAATTCATTATTAGTCCATCGACTCCTGCCTCGTTCCATTGCTTTAAAGGCTCCTATAGCTTTGTCTCACTTCCCGGCATCATGTATCGGTTCCTAAGACATGCCTGGTTCTCGGTCTTTTCATTTGTGGCTTATCTCCTCCATATATTCTCATGCGCCACCACATTAATAATTCATCGCAAAATATCTCCATATCTTCCTCGAACCTTTTCAATATCCAATAGTTTGTTATCTATCTTTGCTAAATATCAATTAACAAAAAATTCCCGGTGGTTAGGTTCATCCTTTTGTCTTAATCTCTTAGGCCATTCCAATATGCGAACTCCTAGCTATGCTAATCATGTCTTCTTCCAATTCTCCTCCTTATTTCTTTCCATGATAAATCGAATTGTCGTCTTTTTATATTCGCTTGTTCTCCGCCATAACATAAGTTGCTCTATTTTTTCCTCTGTCCTGTCTTCATGCATAAAACGGTAAAAATTTCTTTTTTTTTCTTTACTGACGTTTTTGACTTTCCTCATTCATCCAAACCGTTTTCTTTCCCACTCGTTACCTGAGTTGATTCCCTATGGAAAGTAACTCACCGGTGCAGAGGCCGTTCTTGCTCCCCACCGGTTCTCTGAAATCTTTCTTCCAACCTTGTCCTCCCCGTCGTACTCGTTCGCCATCCAGATTCCGTTTTCACATGAGTAAATAACCGAGGAGCAGGTTTTCTGTCATATTTTCTATCAGTGGTCGCTTATATGTCCTGAAAAAACGAAAAGATATCACTATTCTCGGAAAAAATCTACTGATAGACCTCTTTAGTGTAATTGAATATGTGAATCAGATTTGATAAGTAGGCTTTGTTTTTATATAATTCTTGGCACTAAATCAGTACCTCGTTATCTCTGATAAAAGCCATACTCATCAGTGTCATCTGCAGTTTCAGGAACCACAGACTTGTGGTGTGGGGAAGAATCAACAGATGGTGTTACTGACATTGCAATCGAGCTCTTACCTTTGTCTCCCGATCCTTAAAATCTCCCGCCACAATCGAAAGCTAACCAAGAAGTCTGTGGTGCGAATCCAGAGACACTGCAGGGTGAATTCAGCCTTGTTTGTGAACAATCAACATAATTACGCACAAGATGAACAAACACAAGAGCTCTTAAGTCATTACTTCAATTATCATGACTAACAAGTCATAGTTCATAAGAAAAATTATTATTCCGATAAGAAATTTCTTGGCTAGTATCCTGTAAGATGGAATCGCGAAACGGTAGATCGAACGGCAGCGGTCCTGGGACTAAATTGCTACTTACTCTTTGTTTCAGAGAAACGAATGTGATAGCAACAGGTTGATGTCCAGCGACGAATTGTTGCGATGCCAACCAAATATAGTCTTATAAGCAAAGTCAATACAAGTCCGTAGTTCGACAAGAAGCAAAATTCGATAACGGTTTTTCGGTGTTTGTCCGTATACATTCGCACGGAAAAAAGCTGCCGCCACATACCGTAAGGTACAATGAAACATAAAATCACTTAGAAACTATATCGGTTTCTACTGGTTCAAAGACCAAGGCACCTTGATGCGCAAATAGATCAAGCCATATGGATTCTATGCTGAGCAGACACACCAAGAACTTATTAAATGATGGTACCATAACAAGTACGAAGACATCGATCTTAACTTCATGGGAAAGCAACTAAGTATAGTAGAGGGCACACCGAACCTGCTGGAGAGAATGCACTCCCAGTAAGATCTGTATCCTATCTCCGGACACCAAGCAAGGAAATCATTACCCTCACTCAGACGGCTGCATATAGACTGTTATAACAAAAGAGTGACAAATTATGGGAGCACTACACACAGACGGTACTTTACAGTAGGAAAAAGGCGTGAGGAGATAGCTCGTACTAACGAGAGCATCCAATATCTTTCTTTCGAGTGTATTACTACTATATAATTGAGCTTCTTGGTCGGAGGTGACCATCGGTATATATCGTGTGGGCTGAGATGATCCATAACATGAGAATCAGAAGCTAGACCACAGGATGATAGCACGATAATGCGCGAAGTGAAGCAAGCTATATAGCAGCCTTTGGAGAGAGAGAATTTCTAAATCTGATCCGTCTACTAACTCTTAAAAATAATCGAAATCTATTACATACTAAATCAAACAGATGGTATAGATTCTTACATTACTCTGCTCGACTTTAAAATACATACTATCAACTCTGTATATCTGCACACAGGCACTAAAGAATATCCATTCCTCACTACTCGATCGAGCTCATACAGCTCCGTCGATCAATCGCTTTCCTCTACAGAAGACACAATAAAAGAGGAGTCATAGCGAAATAACGCGCCAGGATATTTTACCAGAGTAATTGTAGTTGCTGCACGTGGTATGATGGTAGTGCTAATTTTACAATGAGAGTAATATACCTCTAGAAAGATAAATGCGAAAGAACCTTGCGAGGAGCATTCAGAAGTGGACAAGGTATGAAGAGTGTCAATCTACGATTATGAGCCAAACTAGTATAGCACAATAAGACTTAGAGTTATTCACTATCTATAAAAAGGTTGTAATTTAATAGTAGTGGAGAGAGCATTGCGAATGCAACAGTAGCATATTAGGCTATACTCACGTCATTCGACGTGTGGACTCAGTGATGAGCCAGAGCCGGCGCAAAAGACTAAAAGGACCACATGATGAGCTAGAGTGAGATTGGATAAGATATAGGCCAGAGGATCTTGAGGAACCGCGAGTCTAATAGTGGAAGAAAGACAGTCGAATATCTGGAACTCTTCGTGAATGGATTGTTTATTAGAGGAGATGATAATTTATAGAAAGTATGAGAAGTAGAGAGATGAAAAAAGTCATATCCATGGGTGCTATAGAAATTATCAAGGAAAATAAGAAATATATCTTAATTATAATTATTAAAAATGTTAATATTTAATACACATTATTAAAGTTTATTCTTTAATAATATCTGGTTTTGGAGTGCTTTTGAGGTAAAAAATTGATTATATCAAAATGCCACGAAAATGTGTAAGTCTACTATTTTGGATATAAATATATCTAAAAATTAAATACAAATATAATATATAAGAATATTATAAAGAAAAGCATAAAATTTTGTAATAACACTAAATTGCAGAGAATGAATGTGTAAACTCGTGTTTCAATACCATAGTTACATAATATCGTCAGAGTCATTAATGAAGGTACAAGAATATTTCCAGAAATACTCACATAAATTACCACTGAGATGAACTAATGAATGGAGCTGGATTAAAAACACTCTATATACTAATAAACAATTATTAATTAATTATATATTTGTGGGAGTAAATTAAATTAGAGGTTGAATTTATTTTAAACATTTGTCTAGGAATTGACTAATAACAATGTGATCATTATAGGTGAATTATATAGTGTATAAATAATTAAATTAATATGAATTTGCAGTTAAATAAAAGATATATTATATAAATAAAATGGTAGAGTAATAAGATTCGTAATAAATAAAAATATAACTATTAATAATAATATGTACATAAATATAATTAATATATAAGACAAAAATCAAATTACAAATTAAATAATAAAATCAGGTTGATGATTGAAAATACATGGAACCAAATTGTAAGATCAAATATATCTGAAAGAAGAACAAATTTTCTGAACATTTAGATATTACGTTCAGTAAAAAATAACTTAATGGAAATATTCTATTGAATAAAATATGCATGTAAATTGCCTTAACAATACTGAAAAATTTCCCAACTGTAAATATTTATTGTCCTAAATAATATAATAAATAAACGGAGGGTTGATCTGCAAATGCATTGTGTACTTAAAATTAAAGCCCTTTAATTTTGTCATTTGTAGTTTAATAAACGTGTCAAGAATATGCTTTAGTTCTTTGCTTTCCTGTTTGTCAAATATTAATGCACACAACGTAGAAATTGTCTTACCAAACGTAAGGAATTTTCTTAATTCAGTAAGGTTGCTATTTCCCGTGCTTACGAAAAATGTAAATAAAACCAATATTTTCACAATGAATCAAGAAAGGTCTGTGTGATTAATGGCATTAAAAATTGAATAAGATTGTGCCAAATATATTTGTGTATTCATCATCTATTATCCTTAATTTGAATATAGTTATTCGAAAGAATGTCCTAAACTGATAGTGGTTTCACTACGTGAGTAGACCGTTTGAATTGATTATTTCATTCAATAAAATTAGCTTTAAATCTAATTTCTTCCTAATCGATGATCTCCCAACATAGAATAGTGGATCAATTATTTGTAACTTATAAGATATTTTATATATTTTCAGAAAAACAAGCAAATAAAGGAGTGATTCTCATGTAGTTGAGATTATCAGAAAAAAAATAAATGTCGTATTTAAAAAGTAACATAAAAAAAAAAAAA
>JABUQX010072381.1:0-10000 GCA_015478945.1 Trachelipus rathkii
GAGACATGAGGTAATGAGGAGCATAAATGAGGAAGTACAGTTTGAGATGGTTTGGTTCGATAACGGAATTGATATGGATGATATAGTGTGTCGGATTTAAACGATGCTAGTGGTGAAGTGATTGTTGGAATCGTCGACTGTCGTTGGGAGACCGTAGAAAAGCTGGATGGAATCAGCGAAAAGGAAATTACTGAGTTGAGAAATGTGAGTTTTCTGGCAGAGGCGAGAAGAATGGTGCCATGAACAGGAGTGGATATGGCCTGGTTTTTGTTGAGGAGGGTTTATTTGATTGTTTTAGCCCATCCTGGGCTAGGAAATGAACCCCACAATTGGACGACGATGTATATACATGAGGTCATCGCAGTCCCGTGACAGCTCTAGCTAGGGTGGCATTTTTCTGACTGCTAAGTTTCTTCGAATTAATTGCTATAAAGGGGGCGGTCGTGAAGCTGGGCTTTCTTTTCTACTTGATTCACATTCATGGGTGCGACTGGTTACGCACTTTACCCCCAGTCTTGGAAGGAAGAGAGATTAGTGGTTGATGATGCAGATGATGATCAGATAATGAGGATGATGAGTGATGATGATGATGATGATGATGATGAGTTGATGATGTGATGATGATGATGATGATGGCATTTTGTCTATAAAATCGATGATCGATGATTGAGATATAGTATTATATTATATACTATATATATGTATATATTATAACGGGGTTTATCCGGCGATATACCTCCGAACCCGCAATATATAGTAGTATATATTATAATACTATATATTATATTACATTAATATATATAATATATTATAGATATTATATATTATATAGATATAGTAGTAGTAGTATTAGATAATAATAATAATTATATACATATATCTATATTATATATATTAATAATACTATTATAGATATATATAAATTAAATATACATATAATATAACTATATAATTATATATAATATTATATATATACTATATATTATAGTAGTACTATTATCTGAGTAGTTACCAGTATAGTATAGGCCCAGAGTATTCATTAGCGCAGTACTTTGTCTGTACTTGCACTTGATACCATGTGCTGATGTACTTGCAACTTGGAAACAAATTCTAGTGAGTACTTCTACTGGTACATTGCACGTTCGAACAATCTTAGGAGTATTGTATTGTACTTGTACTGAAAAAGAATGTACTTGAACCCAAGCCTCGAATATATATACAGCATATATCATATATAATATTTATTATATATAAATATTATATACTATATAATATATATAAATATTATATAGTATATTAGTATATAGATATATATATATTATATATATATTACATACATATAGTATAGAATTAATATATAGCTACAGGGTGTTTAGCGAATAAGGGGACAAATTGGAGGATATCTATTTTTACCATTACAAGTGTCGTTTCTTAAATAAAGTTACCTGTAAGTTTTTCATTATTAGGTAAATGAGTTAGGAAGGTTCAAGACGATGCATGTGAATATTGGTGTTTATGGTCCGTAATTGATTATTTTATTTATATTGATTATTGATTATTATTATTCATTATTATTATTTATATTATTATTATATTATTATTATTATGATTATTATTATATTATTTATTATTTTATTATTATTATTATTATTATTATTTAATTATTTTTTTATGTATTATTATTATTTTATATTATTCATTATTCATTAATTTTATTACTTATTTTATTATTTTATTATTGTTATTATTTATTATTATTATATTATATTATTATTATTATTATCTATTATTATTATCGTTTTATTATTTCTTATTATAATATTATTATTTATTGATTATATATTTATTATTATTATTAATTTTTTTAGTATTATTATATTATATTATTGATTCATTATTATATTATTATTAATTATTATTATAATTTTATATTATTATTATCTATTATATTGCGATTATTATTATTATTATAATTATATTATTATTATTATTATTATTTAGTATTAGTTAGTTATATTATTTTATATTATTTTGATTATTATTCATTGTGATTGTTATTATTCTTATTATACTTCTTTGTTATTATTATTCCTTTTTCCTATCGTATTTTTCTATTATCATAGTAATATTTTACACATCAATAATTATTGTTGATTGAGCGATTGTTTTGTTATTAATAATTAGGAGTATTATTATGATTCGCATTATTATTTGTTATTATTATTGTCTATTGGCTGTGTATCCGTCTTCAGAGTAAATATTGCTCGAAATACTAATCACAAATATTCCTAGTATTATTATCCTTCTCTTAAAATAAGGTGGTACCTATCAAGCAACCTATAGCAGTGTCAATATTAGAGACAGCAATACCTGTTCTATTAGTACTACTTACGTTGCAGAGTTTCCAGTATACCAACTCGTCACATCTAGCGGACATAAAACACCAAAGTACATGCCAATACCCTTCGCACCCTTTCAATAACTACAAATAATTAACGGTAACTAATGGAAGAACTTTACAGGTAACTTTATTTAAGACAAACGATTGTAATGGTACAAAAGATAATATCTCCAAATTTGTCCCCCTATTTCGTAAACACGCCTGTTAGTAATATAATTTATTATATAATATATATATATATATATATATATATATATTATATTATATATATATAATATATATAATTATTATTATATATATATTATATTATATACTATATATATATATCATATATATATATATAATTTATAATATATATATATATATAGATATATATAATATGAATATATAGTATATATATATATATTACTTATATATATATAGTAGATATATATATACGTATAGTATATTATATATATATAGTATATAGTATATATATATATTATATATATATATATATATATACAGGTATAGATTATATACAGTCATATATATATATATATTATATAATTAGAGCTATATATTCTAAAGATATTTAAATATATATAATATATATATATATATTTAGTGATGAAGGATGTCAAAAATTGACTGTTTGCGGATTGCGGATGCGGTATTGCGGATGCGAATCGTAAAGAGGATGTGGAATGCGGATTGCGGATCTTAAAGAGGATGAGGATGCGGAGTGGATGGCGGATGCTGTGCGGATGCGGATCTTAAAGTCATAGGATGCGGATGCGTATGTTTACTCTTTGAAGTTTTGAATTAAAAATCTATTTATATTATAAGATATATAGATATAATATATAAGATAATATATAGATATATATAATATAGTAGTATATATATATATTATATATATAGATATATATATATAATATTACAGTTGTCAACAACCACTCACGGGCAGAGCCCTATTCAAGGAAGGGGGGGGGGGCAGTACACCTAAGATATTCATCAACTAACGCAAACTATGTAGACGAGCAACAGTGCTTACGTCTAAAGTGAGAGAGATTATATTCAGAAGGAAACATAGAAGATGGAAGAAGAATTCCTCAGAACGATGTTGTCAGGAAAGAGGGGAAGCAGCCGCAGCGAACAAGGCCTGGATGGTTACCATATCAACAAAAAAACTCATGCACCGACGACAGCACCTGCTGTGTACAGGCGTCGGAAAGGTGGTTTGGTTACGTGATGATAAGCTTCCCTCGGACCGGCGCTGAAGGTCTATAGAAAGAGATAAAGCACAACATCGCGCCGCAAAGATTAGAGGGTCAAGTCAACTGGAAAGTGCAGAACAGCTTTTGACCTTTGATTCGCTCACCCTATCCAAAGCTGGGGGAAACCAGAGGCCCCCCCTGATATGAGAAGCAGTACATCATATCAAGGCGGATGCAGCACTTTGTATAGCTGCGAGCAACTGAGAGAGGAAAAAAAAGGTCTCGCATCCTAAAAGAACTCCAGTTTCTTTGAGGCCGCCCTAGCCAACGTTGTGATGTGAGGTTTGTCAAAACATTTTTTTTTGTGCTTAGGTTAAGGCCAAGGATGTTTATATTGTCAACAGTGAGAGACGCGAGAACCGTCGAAGAGATAGGAAGTTAGAAGGTGTCTTAGAGGGGAGATTTGTAGAAGTTGGATTTTTTTTAAAGATTGAATTTCACAAGGTGAGACGACCCACCGGAAATTCATATCCAGATCAGCGAGAATAAGATCGGAAAGATGTAAGACGAGAGGCAATTCAGAAGTAAAAGAGGGAGCAGAATTGAAAATAGTTGAAGAATGAAGGGTCCATCGGAATACGAGTAGATAGAGTTAGATGTGCATGGTGAGGAGATCATTAATGAAAAGAAAGTAGGAATAAAGTAGGAGTAAGACAGAACCCTAAGGACCACCACTTTTGACAGAAAAAGAAGAGCTCACCCTATCAACCTGCCGATATTGAGCGATTGAAAGAAAACTAGACATTAATAAGCAAAGAGAAGGAGGAACCCAAAGGGGGAGACTTGCGAGAGCAGTGACGCGTTTCATACCCGGTAAATTGCTTTGTATTTTTTTCAAGCGCCACCGCAAAGTCTCTCCGTATGTTCCTGAGGGCAGAAAATCATAAATCAGTTAGAGATAGAAAAGTATATCGATAGTAGACCTCCGAGCTCCGAAAGCCGTACTGGCCATCAAAAAGAAGTGAATGAGACTCCAGATGATCAAGAAGTGAGAAGTTGAGAAGGGTTTCAAAGATCTTAGATAGAATACAAGGGAGAGCGGTATAGGGCGATAGATAAAGGATCAAGAGCGGCTTCGCTTTTTATCGGAGGGGTATGGACATGTGCGTGCTGCCACACTGAGGGAGTATTAGTCTAGGCATAGAGACTTAATGTACGAGGGCCGGTCAGCACGGAAAGCACACTCCATCAAATCGCGGAGGAAATGCGCATCCGGGCCAACCCGGCATCTTAAAGTTTAATAGATTCAGGAGCCTATGCACACGATCAAATGTAATCACAGGCAATGGCATAGGACACCTAGAGAGAAGAAAGAGGAGGAGGAGGAGTTGCCAGAAGTCGTCGGGTGAGTTAGAGGAAATGGAGGCCGAGGAGATTTTACCTTTTCAGTTGGAGAATTAGCAACAGAACTAACAGGAGGGAAGACAAATTTACAGAAATTGAAAGAGATATTTTTGGCAAGAGGCGCCAGAAAGATTTATCAGTAAAGAATAATGGAGGTGTAGCGCACTTTCGTTTGATGAAAGCACCGCTGTTGGCTCGACGAAAGAGTCATCTCGAGCAACGATTTCTAAGACTGAGATGAAAATAGCCGAAGAGATGATTAGAAGAAGCGAGAATTTTTCCACCCCCGATACGCCACTGTCTCTAGCCGCAATGACCAGACGAGATAAGCACGATCGAACCTATGGATTATGAGAGATAGAAAGATTTAGTCGAAGAAGGAATGAAGCCTGTCATGTCCATTCAACGGATTACAGACTCCACGCTTATCGGCCCAGAAGCCCGAGCGGTCACCAGAGTCAAACGCCCAGATCGTTCCAATTCATAACTAGCCGTAGAAAGCGCGCCAAGGCCTTCCAATCGGCCCGAATCAAAGTGCCAAGAAAAACGCGCACGGCACTAGGATCTCGTATATATATAATAGCTAATAATAACTATAACTTATATATATTATATATATATATTATATATCCTCATATAATATAATATTCTGACAGTTCATGCAAATGCATACATTTGACAATAGGTGTATTCGCGTTCATAAAATGATACATTAGATTATAAATTATGATAGAAGATATAATTTAATTAGTATATATATATTAATTATATATTACTTGATATATATTAATTCTATATATGAATATATTATTACTAGATATCATATATATATATAATATTATATAACGTATATATAGAAATTCGGAAATTCAAATATGCTACAAGTTATGCCGATGATGCATGATGATGTGATGAATTGATGATAAATATAGTATATTAGATATACATAATAGTTATACATGGTAGTATTACTATTGACTAATATATTTTAATATAGTTATATATATATAATAATATATATCTTTATATTATATTATAATGTAGTGATTACTGATATAATACACGTATAGTAGTTATACTGATCTGTTTATATGAATATTATATAAGTATATAGTATATATATATATGCGTATAGTGATTATATATATGAGTATATATAAGTATAGATACTAGTACTCTTATATGATTAGTAAGTTATGATATTATACTATATAATATTATATTTATAAATATATTGATATTAGATATATATACTCATAGTATAGCTATTTTCATAAAGTGACTTGTACTTTTGTACTATAGTACCTTGGAGTTTGCCAGATTACTTCTCTGTACCTTGTACGTCATTGGAACTTCATACATTTCTCGATATCGATCATTTATTTTCCAATACCGCGGATGGTTAAATATCGAATTTGTTAAAATGCCGCTATTCACAGATAAGTTTCATACGTTCGATAATCCCATTATTATTAAGGCAGTGAAGTGTTACCTTCAATCTGTCCCTGATGCTCATTTTCGCTATGGTGGAATCGTGCAAATTTCTTGGAGAGAAATTCGTGGGCCTCGATCTTTTCTTGAGATTTCACATGGTTTATATTTTCGCTCATTTTGTGAAATCAGCGATTTCTGCGCTGGTTAAATTTATCTGGTTCTTTTCTTCTTTTTTTTCAATACTCAATAACTTTATTAAGTATATTGTTTTATCATCAAATACTATATAATATATATAAGTATATATAGTATAGTATATTATAATATATATATATTAATATATAGATATTTGATAACTTTTGATATATATATAGCTACTATGACTAAGAGTATACTATATATAGTATATAATATTAATATGCTAATGTTACAATTACCCTCAAGATATATACTATATATATATATATACTATATTAATTTGTATTATATCATGATATATATATATGTATACTATATAAACTAAATTTTCCTAATATATATATATATTCGATTATATATAGGCTATATTACTAAAAATTTTATATATTAGTATATTTTATAGAATATATATTATATTTCATAAATATATATATTTAAATCCATATAATTACTGATATATACGTATGAATACTGCTATATTATACTAGGCTTATGAGTATATATATATTTATATATATAGATAGATAGATAGTAGCTAGGCAGATATATATATATATTGATCCAACTATTTATACGTCTATATATCATGAAATTATATATAATATACTATATAATATAATACATATATATAATAAATATAAAATATTATGAAATAGCAACTATACTTTATTGTATTCTATGAGTACTGGTAACTTTACTATATAGCTATATTAATAGTAATTAAATATTCTCTCCACAATTACCCTACTATATACTATATAATAATTTATATAATATATGATAGTATTAGATATACATATATATAATATCATATATAGTATAATATATAATAATAAGTATATATTATATATAAATATATATATATCTATATACTTTTATATATATATAGATATCTGAAAATAATGATATTATTATATAATTAATATAAGGTATATGAGAATTATGATCTATTATTATAGACATTATATTATATATATTCATTATATATAAAGTATGCCTATAACAGTATATATATATTATGTATCTATATATATATATATATATATATATATATATTATATATATACTATTATTATAGTATATATATATATATATTAATATTATATAGCCTATTACTTTAGTATATCAGATATATATACTTGTATTCAGTACTATATTTCAAGGAGGTGTCGAAAAAATGAAAACCGATGGTGGAAAATAAACCGTCCATACCCTAATGCCGTCATTCTAAGGTGCAAATCTCTCAGGTGCGCGCAGACGTGGGTTTTGAAGTGCAGGAAGATTTAAAGTTATGAGTTGGAAAAACAGGAGAATAGTTGCGAAGAGTTCCACAGGAAGAGAAGTAGCGCGAAAAGAAAGAGGCACCGCATACGAACCCAAAGCTGGGGTTCTCATTGACTCACGCAAAGATTATGTGAGCGCAGCATGGCACCCCTTATATTCGAGGTGGCGACGCAAGAAAGTTGGAATGTGACGCTGAGCCAACTCCCATCTGGAGCATCTACCGGCGTGGTAGAGTTACCCGTTATGAGAAAAGTGATAGTGCGCCAACGTATCCGTCGCAGAGATAGAGGGTCAAGAGAGTTTGAAAGTAAGGGACAGTTGAAAAATCTTTAAGCCCTAGACTCAACGCTATCCATTAAAAGGGTCGGCATGCCGGAGCGTCCCGCCCCCCGCAATGTGAGAAACAGGTACTCCATACAAGGGCGAATAAGGCCCTTTATATAACTGGAGTCAGCAGTGAAGAGGAGGAAAAAAATTCCCCGCAACCTGAACAGAACTCTCCAGGGTTGCTTTGAGCGCCAGCGTACTAGACAACCATTGAAGACATGTAAGGTTTCCACAGACAATTTATCTGGTTTATGTTAGAGGACTAAGGAAGTGTATTTGGTGATTCACAAGAGAGATGTTTCAGCCGTACGTCGAGGCAATAGGAAAGTGGGAAGTGTTGTTTGAGAGGTGGAATGTAGAGAATTTAAGTTTTAGAAGCAGTTTAATATTATACAAGGTGTTAGTGGTCGATCCCACCGGGAGAATTCGCCATCCAGATGCGACTCAAAGAATAGAATCGGAAAGCTGCAGACAGAAAGAACGGGGAGCATGATTTGAAGTTGAGTAGACAGAGTGAGAGAGTGTTAGAGTAGAGATAAATAAGAGTGAACAGAGTTGGAATTACAGCTGAGAAGATCGTCGTTGATTGAAAGTAGGAATAAAGTTGAATAAAGTACGGTACTTTGCGGAACACCACACTTAACAGGAAAAGAGGAAGAAGCCTGCTTCATCATCGAGTGCTGATTATAGGCCCCTAGTGATCGATACATCGGCAAGCGAGACAGACTAGACAAAGAAGAAGCCAAATCTGAGCAAGCCGAGCTCGAAACCCACGAAAATCCGAGGCTAAGTAGGCGAGGCTTGCATCTTTAAAGGTACATTGTTGCGCTATTTACGCCGGTTTTGAGAGCCGCAAAAGCTCGCCCGGCGCTGATCTATCCTGTGTCAAAAACCTCGAATCATTCTCTGAGAGATATATGTCTACCAGCCCACCTCACCACGACTAGAACTCGTGGTACCCGATCTATGGTCTCGCACTCTACTCAAGGGCCAGTGTAAGACCTGTTAACCACGCCTTATAAGCGATGATCACTAGCTAAGTGGATTTAAGAAACTCGTCACACAGTTGACCGTCTGAGGCGTTTGGCGAAGACAAGCCTCATTAGCTGCTCTGGATTCTGAGATAGAAGCGATGAGACTTCCAGATGATTTAGGAAATGAGAGTTTAAGAAGAGTTGCAAAGATTTTACAAATAGCACTACAAGTGAGAGCTATAGTCGGGCGACTAGTTTGAAGGATTGGGCGTCTCACTCTTTCTTCGGGACCGGCTGGGACAGTTTCGGCGGCTTGCCAGCACTGAGGAAAAGTATTAGTATTAGGACATAAGAGTAGGATAGGTGACTGAGAGGTACAGCGCGCATGCTCAGTAAGCACACTTCCTCATAACACGGGGGAGGAATTAACCATTCCGGGCCAACATAGACGCGGCGTCTAATAGATGCACACTGATCATGGTGTAAGTCCACCTAGTAAATCAATGGGAAACCTGAGAGGAGAGGGCGTAGGGTAAGGTGAAGGGAGCTAGAATGCTCCAGCGGATATGAATCTAGAATGATATAAAAAAAAGAGGGACCGAAGATTGGCCTTGTTCAGAGGAGAGAGTTAGAACTAAGAAGCCGCAGACCGTATAAGCTGATAAGAAAAAGGACCATTATTTTACTAAATAGTTGTGTCTTGAGATGTTTTTCGGCAGGGGAACAGAAATTTTGATCAGTTAGGAGAACCAGCAGCTCTTATGTGCTTGTCCCACTTT
>JABUQX010072381.1:15000-17212 GCA_015478945.1 Trachelipus rathkii
CATTATAGAATGAGTCAAGAGAAAAAGGAATAACCAAGATAATAATTACTAAGAGAAGTATGATGTTCTGAGCTCTGCCGAATTCGCAGATGATGTATTGTGTCAGTCTGTGTGCGAACAATTTATTATAACGCACGGTGGAGTAGACTAGAGAGAGTATGGAATTGAAGTTTTAGAAGAAGCTGAAGAGACTAACTTTTAATCTATTAACCTCATTTAAAATAAGAACACAGAGGTCAAAGGTTATATCCTTCAAGGCTACCCGCTCTTGCAACATCAGCTAGCTAGTTTTGACGTTGAAGTAAGAAAGTGTTTCATTGAATAGAGAATTAGAGAAAGAGAAAATGAGCCGTGATATACGAGAGAGGATATTGATGAAACTACAAACCTATATATATAGTCTAGGACTTTAACTTTATCAACTCTTTAACCCTTATTGATTCTCTCCATTTTCTATCTACTATAATACATATACTAAAATATATTACTATAGTCATTTTTGACAATATACGTATATTGTACATAATTAGCATGCGGTATAACATGAAATGTAGATTAATATTATTATAACATTCTTATTATATACGTTATACAGTTATATTTATATGAATGTGATGTCTTCCTTATATATAACTTTTATCTTATAAAATTTACGGTATAAAATCTGTGTAATTAAAGCCGATACGTTTTTATTTAAATTTAACTTAAAAGAATAAGTCAAAACTCTAATGAACTTATATATATATTAGTATATCATTAATAGATATAATATATAAAAATATGTTCATTATTAATATAATATATCATCATCCACGCGCATGTTACCACATTCCCTTAGCGGACCCAAAGGACTAAGGGTATAGGTGCGTCAACATGTCCCACCCGCTTCGAAACCCAGAAAAAGTATAGAAGAAATATGTAGCAAGTCTAAAAAGAAAGGCCCAAGCCGTAACCGAGGCTACACGACCTTTCAATCAACTTTAAACCAGAAAGAAACTTGCTCGCAGTCCATAAAATCCTACCCTAGAGCTTTCGACGGAACCGGGTGACAGCAGACCTTAGAACATGGCGATCCTCTCCTCATTAGTATAATGTGTAGTGGTGTTGTTATCCCATTAGTCCCAGGTGGGCACCTCCACATCAATACACCACACCAACGCAGCACTCACTCTAACAAATAACCTTGCAAAATTGATCCTAATTATGCAATCTTTCCATTGAAGATACATCTTACTCTCTTGTTCTAAAAATTCTGCTCAGGGGCTCCAGACTACCCCACAATTTAATCTCCTCATCATGTCGCATATGATTCTCCAACATTCACAACTACATCACTCATCACCCTGCGTCAATGTCCCACTTTTCCCTTCGGCATCTACACAAATGCGGTTGGTTTGTAGAACCTCAGATGGATGAAGATCTCCTCCAACATACATTGTATTTCGGGTCGAAGATGTGGCTCTTCAAATAAAACATTTGCAATTTAAAATTTTATATTTTCTATTTCTTTTTCCAATTGTATAATGTACTTTTGTACTAACTATTATTTTTAAGGTAACATTGTGTAAATTTTCCTTTTCTATCATTGTTTTTATAGTTAGTGTTATTGCATGCTTAATATTATATATTAGTATATAATACGTAGTTTTGCTTTTGTGCATTCACTCGTGAGGCACAATAAAAAACAGCCTATAATTCGCTTAACCACCGGCGTTTTTCCCACTTAAGCGGGAGGGTTCGGGTCCCAATTCCCGTTATTGCGGAGGTGCCTATCTTGTATATAATTATATTATATATATATATATATATAATATATATATATATATAATATATATATACTATATAAATAATGATATAATAATAAGTAATATATAATATATATATATAATAATATATATATATATAAAGTATATAATATAAATAATTAAATAACTAAGTTATATATATAGATAAACTTAATATATATATAATATATATAAGCAACTAGGGGCATTCCTTATGTTTTCTTGTGGTATGGTTAGGATAAACCTCTGAGCGAACGTCCCGCACGGGAGACTTTGTGTTGTCGATTTTCCCTTGGTGGGTGGAAGCCCAGGACTCAAATCAGAAAATATTTTCTGAGTTAGCGATACTCAAGAGAAAATAAATATAATTCACCTCCTTCCCGCAGATTTAGAATGCCACGTGGATGGTAGCGAATTTTACATTCTAG
>JABUQX010072382.1:0-10000 GCA_015478945.1 Trachelipus rathkii
GGCCCGGCTTCTTTGCGTGGCCTTGCTTCATGTGACCTCTTTGCTTCCTTTCCTTTCTGCCCGTTTTTGCGGGCCTCTGTATTATTTTTTTGCTTCTTCCTTTCCTTTCTTGATCCCTTTTGGGGGTTCTCTTGGCTTCCGCCCCGCCTTCGGCGTTTTGCTTGGTCCTCTTCCACGCCGTGCCCCTGTCTTATTGCTCTTTTTCCTCTGGTGTTGTCCCTCTCTTGCTCCCCTGTTGCCGGGTGGTGGTGTCTCTTCGTCACCAGCCGCCCTTTTTGCCGCCCGCCCACTTTTTGGTGGCTCTTGTGTCGGTCGGGCCGGTCTTCCCTTGGGTCGCCGGGTCCTTGCTCCTTCCACTTTTTTTTTTTTGCTTCCCCCCGTTTTTTTTTCGCCTTCCAGGCTCTGGGTCTAGGGGCCCGGCCCTCATTTTGTGTCTCCGTGCCCGCCCCACCCACGTGTGCTCCTTTCTTTTTTGTTTCTCTCTCTCTCTCTCTCTCTCTACTCTCTCTCTCTCTCTCTCTCGTCTCTCTCTCTCTCTCTCTCTCTCTCTCTACCTCTAAATAAATATCTCTCTCTCTCTTTCTCTCTCCTCTCTCTATCTCTCTCTCTCTCTCTCTCTCTCTCTCTCTCTCTCTCTTCTCCTACTGTCTTCAATATCTCTCTCTCTCTCTCTCTCTCTCTCTCCTCTCTCCTCTCTCTCTCACTCTCTCTCTCTCTCTCTCTCTCTACTCTTATTATCTCTTCTCGTTTACACCCTTATTCTCTCTCTCTACTCTCATCTGATCTTCTCTTCTCCTCGTAGCTCATGTTAAGTTTGCTCTATCGTCACTTTCTCTCTCGATTGGGTTCTTGGTGGTCTTTTCTCATTCTTCTTATCCATCTCGTCGTTTCGGTTGTCGTGCAGTCGTATCCAGACTTGTCGTGGATGGGATAGTTATATTTCTGTTGCGTGGCGTTAGTCTGTCTGGCTCATTAATCATTTGTCGTTCTGCGTCTCTCAGTTCTCTTCTCTCTTTCTCGTCTCTCGTCTCTATAATGTCTCTTCTACTCATCTCTCGGTTTATTTTAGTTGCTTGCGTCTCTCTCTTCTCGTTCTCTTCTCTTGTCTCGTCGTCGTTTCTCATCGCTTAGTCGTATCATATCGACGTTCTGTCAGTCTTCTGTCTCCTTTTCTGTTGCTTTACTATAATTCTCTCTATTCGCTCTTCACTCGTATTCTCGTTCTTCTCGCTGAGTAGGTCTTTTTTGCGTCCCTTGTTTTACCCCTTGCCCCCGGGCTTGTTACTTGGTAGTCTTTGACCTGCTGGGGGGCCTGGCGCTCGCGCTTCCCGATCCCCGCAGCTCGTGGCGGTAGTCCCAGGTGTATGGCGCCTCTTGGCACGCTTTCAGCCTGCCTGTCGACGGCGTCCCCGCGTTTCGCTGGGTCGCGTGCCGGGTGTGTTAATCTGCGCCCTGTTGTACCGGTTTTTCGATCGAGCTGTCCCGCCGGGCGCCCCCCGAGTTCCTCGCACTGCTCCGGGCATGGTGGCTTCACGTACCTGGGACGGCCGTCCGTGCGGCCCCCGGGCGCCCGGTTCCCGTTCCCACCGTGCCCTCTGCTCTTCCCGTCAGCCTGCGCGTCCGTCCGCTCGTCGGCCGCTACCATTTTTTTGCCCGGCCGCTTGCCGTGGGTCCGCCCGTGCCGTCTGCTCCAGCCGGAGTCGGCCGCGGCCGCCTCGCGGCGGCCCTCCCCGTCCGGCCGTCCTGTGCGTGCTGCACCGGTCTCCGCCGTGGCGTCGGCGCTTGCCCCGCCGTCCTCCGAGTCGCGTCCGGCCCGTTCTCGTTCCCGGTTAGTGACTCGCCATCCGCCTGGAGTCGCCGCTTTGGCTGTCCCCGGGTGCTCCTTCTTTTGGCCGGTGCCCTGTCTCGCCGTCCTGCGGCCTTCCCGGCCCGCCTCCTGCTTCCGGCGGTGCCCCGTTGCCCTCTGGTGCGGCCCGTCACCCTTACGCTGCCTTTACTCGAGGCTTCGCTGCGCTCTGCGCCGTCCCCGTTGGGGCGTGCCCCCCGCTGGGTTGTGGCCTTCCGGCCCTTTTTGGCCGACGCGCCTTGCGGGATGTCTTTCCGCCTGTCCCGGCCTCCGGTGCCCCACTGCCCCCTTTGCTGGTCGCCCCGTTCCGCACCTGGTGGCCCTCGTGGGCCACCCTCGTGGCGGTGCTGCCCGCTCCCGCCCGCCTTCTGGCCCCTGTCGCTGCCGCGGCCCGCCGCGCCCCTTGCCGCCTTTGCCTTCTCGGGCTCGAACACCCGCCCTGTCTGCGGCCGCCCCGACCCTGCCTCACCCCGCGGCCCCTGGCGCCGGCTCCTGCCGCCGTTTCTCCGGTGTCCTAGCCTGCCCCGCCCGGTGCCCGCCGCTTTCAATTCCGGCTCGGGATGCGGGCGCCCAGGTCCCGTCTGCCGGTCCGCTGGCCTCGCTATGGTGGCCCTGGGCTCGTCTGCGGCTGCCCTTGCTGCCCCCTCGCCCCGCGGCTGCCCCATTCCCGCTCTGGGCCCGCCCTCCCTCCGGCGCCGCCCGTCCTGCCGTCTGCCGCCGGGTCCCTGTCCTTGGCCATCCCGGCCCCTGTTTCCCCGTCGTGTGCCCCGGGCGCCTGCTCGCCGGTCGGTGGCCCCTTTCGTGCTCCCGGTGTTCCGAGTACCTCTCTTGGTCTGCTTGTGCCGGTTGGCCCCTCCCCGTGCCTAGCTGGACGGTTTCAATGCGCGTTTGTGGCATGTTGGGTGTTTGTAGGCCGTGGTGCGCCCTGAGGCTGCTGGCTTGTTCAGGGCGGAGCGGCCCCCGCTATCCGCGTAGGCGCTGCCCGCCCTCGCCCAGGGACATTCGCGCCTCCGCTCGTGTAGGCTCCGGCGCATGCTCCTTCTTGTTGTGCTGGCGGCAGGTGCCCTGGCGTGCCTCTTCTTCCGATTCCACGCCACCTAGCGTTTCCCCCGCCTTCCCCCACGTCTCTCTTGGGCCGGTCCGCATTTGCTTCCGCCCTCCGCCGGACAGTGTCGAGCGCCCGCCCCCCCTCCGGCTCGCTCCACCCGGGCTGCGCCCGGTTCTTTCTCGGCTGCCCGGTGGACGTAGTTTCGCCTTTCCAGAGATCATCACACAGGACCGCGCGTTTTGCTTCCGGTCCGGTCACAGGTCACTTGGGTCCCTGCGCGCCGTCCCCCCGTGCGCGCGCCAGCCGGCGATTCCTGCTCCTGTTCCGGCGCTCCCTCCCGGTGGCTGGAAGGCGATGAGCTGGCGCTCTTGCCCGTCTGGCGCGGGCATTGGCCGTCTTTTGCTCAAGTTTCCTGCCCCCTTGCTGGCGTTCGCTGTTTCGCCGCCGTCACGCTTGGGCTCTCCCTCTGCGTTATGATCGGGTCCACACGGTCCTGCGGTACAGCTTCCGGCTTCGCCTAGTCCTCCCGACCTGCGCTTGGCGGCCTGGGTGCTCCTCCCCGCGCTCGATCGCTCTCCCCCCAGTCCTCTGAGCGTCCCGCTTGCTGCCCTTCCATCTGACCTTGTCCTTTCTGGTTCCTTGCGGCTTCCAGGCCGCGTCACTCTTCTTTCTTGCCTTTTTGGTCGCACTCGCCTCACGTTTGCTCTTTGGCGCTGGACTCCTTTAGCGCGGTCTGGTGTCTCCTGGTGTCCGCGAGCCCGGTCCCGTCATGGGTGGCCCCGCCCCCTGTCTCCGTCTCGGTCCCGGCTTTACCGGTCCCTCCAGTCAACTGGTGCTGCGCCGCCTACCCTGGGGGTCCGTTCACCTGCCCTGGCCGTCGCCCCCCGTCCCCCGACGGCACGTCAGCCGGGCCCTACCTTGACGCCCCCCGGCGGGGTTATTCGTGGCGGTAGCGCAGACATTCCCCGGTGGACTCTACCCCAATGTTCCTGTTCCCCCGCCATATGGTGAACCTGGCCTGCGGCGGTGTGTCCCCGTCCTGTTCGGTCCGGCCTACCGTCTGCGGGCTGTCCCGCCCGTCGCCGGGCCCTGCTGCCACGGCGCTCGCCCACTTGGATGTCGCGAAGCGGGCACCGTCCGTCCGGGGCTGGCGTTGCCCCGCTGTCCGTAGGCCGGCCCCCCGGTACTCGGCGGTGCTCGGCAGCGGCCTGCCAACGGCCTGGCCGCCGGCTCGACATTGGCGCCGCCCTGCAGCGGTGTTCCTGCGCTCGCGGTTCAGTCCGCCCCGGTTGCCCCGGTTTTTGCGGTTTCGTGGCGCCATCCCTGGCGTTTCCCGCGTGCTGCGGCCGTCCGTCGCCACCGCGTTTCCCTCATTCCACGCATGACATGCGCGTATACCTAAGGCTTTCAGAGCTAGAAGGTTGACCAGAAAACCTAACCAGGAGATTGAACAGCAGGTGGAATAGTTATGTATGAAAGACATAATTGAACCTTGTGCAGCGGAATGGAGTTCACCGGTGGTGCCGATCCGTAAAAAGGATGGTACACTCAGGTTATGTGTGGACTATAGAAGGTTAAATCAGGTAACGGAGGCAGACAAATTCCCAAAGGCAAACATTCAGGAAACTATTTACGCATGTCACGGGGTTAACTATTTTACTAGCCTGGATCTGGTTAAGGGTTACTATAAAATGAACCTGGCGGAGGATAGTAAGGACTTTGCGGCTTTCTCTACGGTGAATGGACAGTACCGGTTCAAAAGATTAAGCTTTGGCTTAAAGAACGGTCCGGCAGCGTTTCAGCGAGAAATGCAAAGGATAATGATGGGATTTAGTAAAGATAAGGTGGTGGTGTACTTGGATGACGTGTTATTAATTTCAAAAAATTTTGAGGAGCACTTGCTGCTAATAGACAAGGGATTACAACGGTTTTGTGAAGCCAACGTAAAGGTCAAGGTTGGGAAATTTAGTTGGGTGCAAAAAGAAGTAAAGTTTCTAGGACTTATTATCAGTAGAACAGGGATCAGGAATCTTCCGGAGTTTGTGGAGCAGGTTGATAGACTGGAAAGGCCAAACACTGTTGGAGAGTTAAGAAGGTATCTGGGCATGATAAACTTCCAGAGGAAGTTTATAAAGAACTGTTCGGAGGTGGCAGCACCTCTTAATGCACTAACGGGAGGCAGACGGAAAGATGTGATTGAGTGGACGGAGGAAAGAGTAAAGGCATTTACAGGGTTAAAAGAGGGAATGAAGGAATCGGTGGAACTAGCGTTCCCCGACTTTTCGGAAGGAGCAAACAAGCTGGATTTGTTTGTAGATGCCAACGGTTCTGGTATGGGAGCTGGTCTACCCCAAAAACAAGGTGACGAAAGGAGGGTTATAGCCTTTAACTCGCACTCTTTCAATGCGTGCGAGAGGAATGCGTCAACCATTGAAAGGGAGTCCCTGGCAATAAGGTGGGGAATTAAAAGTTTCAGGCCATTCTTATTAGGGAAAGAGTTTATTCTATTTACGGACCATCGGCCATTAGTTTATCTACACAAGATGAAGTTAGTTGACAGTAAGCTGGCACGAGTGTTGGACGACTTGAGTGAATACAGTTTTGAGATACAATACTATCCAGGGAAAGAGAACATCTTTGCAGATGCATGGTCCAGGTGTAACAGGAAGGATGATCAGGGTGAAGCACCGGTAGATCTGGATGCTTTGCCAAAAGGGTTAATCATGGTAAAGGAAGTCCCCGGTGGAGCAGACGCACTGTTTGTCAGCTTACAAGTCGTTTTGGAGAACGCCCAGGTTAGGAACCTGGAAGAGGATCACAAGGCTTTGAGAGACAACTTAGCAACTACGTTAAGGGATAACCAGAAATTATACGGAATAGGAAAACAACAGAAGATGCTGAAGTATTTAAAGGCATTACGGTTACCTGGTAGAGAACCAATACCGGAGGTGTTGCTGGTGGCAAGTGACTTGTTTAGGGTAATAATCTGGATACACTATGGTACGTGCTGTTCAGCAAAGTATATCGGACCCACTGTGAGAGAGGGGGAAGATTTGAAAGATGTTCATATTCAGGTGCGTGGTGGAACGCACTTTAACCCTTTGAGGGATGATGGAACGTTCAACAGGTGTACGGAAAACACTATGGTGGACGAGCGTCCAACCCAGGAGGAATCACAGCAGGAAGAAGAGGAGTTAGAGGAGTCAGAGAACGACCGTACGAATGAAGAATTAGGAATTAACTTAATGATGCGGGAAAGAAAACATAAGTCCCGGTTAAGTTGCAATCATGTACTGAGAGGAGTAACTTGGCAAGAAGTTTGTATTGGTGAGGTGCGCAAGTGTGCATTTTTAGACACGGGTTCGGTAATCAGTCTGATCCAGAAAAGTGTGGTTGACGATTTAAACAATTTTGGACATATCTTAAGGAACTGGACAGTAGACTTGGTACTAAACGGAGTGGCTCAGGACATTGTGAAATGTAACCAGGCAGTGGAAGTGGAAATTAGTACTCGCTACAGAAGGGTGTTGTTTCCATTGGTGGTGATACCGGACGGGTTTATTCCAGCATGTATGTTGTTAGGAATGAATTATCTGGTGGAGGTAGAAGCGGCATTGGACTTTGGTGAGGGAATAGTGTGTCATGGAGATGACGCAGATGATGTGAGCGATTCATTTCTGGCGACAATAGGAGCATACAATATAACAATTCAAGGTGGAAAAGAGGGTAATATACTGTCAGCACAGGACATTATTGATCTTCAGGAAAGGTCAGAGGTGGTAAGGATGTTGAAGGAAAAGGTTCAGAGGAAACAGGTACTAACCAAAAAGGATACACTATTAAAGGAATTTTTTAGATACCGGGATGATTTTTTAATGAACAGGTCAATCTTGTGAAAGAGAACGGGACCAGGGAGGGCTAGTGCAGTTATTGAGGTTTAAACAGGTGTGAGTGTATGTTGTCCATAACACCGGAACATAATGGCAGATATATTGGAAGAAGGATAAATTGTTAATCCTTGGTTTGTCCAAGCACGTATGGGCATCCAAGGATTTCATCGTTATTCCAGCATGTATGTTGTTAGGAATGAATTATCTGATGGAGGTAGAAGCGGCATTGGACTTTGGTGAAGGAATAGTGTGTCATGGAAATGACGCAGATGATGTGAGCGATTCATTTCTGGCGACAATAGGAGCATACAATATAACAATTCAAGGTGGAAAAGAGGGTAATATACTGTCAGCACAGGACATTATTGATCTTCAGGAAAGGTCAGAGGTTCAAAGGATGTAGAAGGAAAAGGTTCAGAGGAAACAGGTACTAACTAAAAAGGATTCACTATTAAAGGATTTTTTTAGATACCGGGATGATTTTTTAATGAACAGGTCAATCTTGGTGAAGAGAACGGGACCAGGGAGGGCTAGTGCAGTTATTGGGTTTAAACAGGTGGTGAGTGTATGTGTCATAACCCACCGGAACATGGCACATATTGGAAGAGATAAATTGTTAGACCTGGTGTCCAAGCACGTATGGCATCCAAGGATTTCATCGGTGGTGCAGGAAGTGTGTCGAACGTGCCCAAAGTGCCAATTATATAAGATCGACCACCAGGTGATATTTCGGCCCATCTTTTTTTTTTTTTTTTTATTAAAAAGTTCACACCTCACGGGCATAGCCCTATTCAAGGAGGGGAACTTCTCCAGGTAATTTCTACCTAGGATCCGAACTAGGATTCGAACCCGCAACCTTGCCATGCAACTCCGTCGCTCTACCGTTTGAGCCACGGAAAATAGAAGTTAAGAATCCCTTCGAGCTGGTCACAGTAGACGTAATGGCGATGTCGAAAACGAGAAAAGGGAATGTGGCATGTTGTGGTGCAGTAGATATCATTGCAGTAAGTGGGCTGTAGTGAAACCCGTAAGGGATGGGACAAATCTGCAAAGAGTGTGGTTGACGCCTTCGAGTGTGAAATGTTACCAGCTTTTGTAAGATTACCCTACAAGGTACTAACGGATAATGGAGTGGAATTTAGGAGTGCCAGGTTCGAGGAGATGTTGCGGAACTACGGGATTGGACACATTTACTGCAGTCCTTATAAGCCAGCAAGTAACGGGGCTGTAAAACGCGCCAATAGAGCTTTTGCTCAGTTCTTAAGGAATATCATGGAAGAAGGTGCTGACTGGGATACTTCTTTGACAAGGGCAGTGCTAGTTTACAATGGTACGAAGCATGCGGAGTTGGGAATGTCCCCAGAGGAAAAGCTAATGGTGGAAAGGCATGAAAAAGGAAGGGTGATACCAATCCCGAGGAGTCAACAGGAAAAATGGCAGGAAGGACACCCTAACTGGTTACCGTATGCGGTGGGAGTAAGGGTTAAAAGGAAGGTTGTCACGGTTGATAGGAGTTTAGACAAAAAGTTAGGCAAGAAATATGAAGGTCCATTCGTAATCACCAAGGTCATATCCGGAGGAATGTCTTATGACATACAAGGGAAAACAAAGGTAGCTAGGGTACATTACTCGCATTTAAAGGTGTGGGCGGATCCCCCGGAATACCTTAGACAGTATTTCCAGTGTGAAGAGGTAGACCCGGAGCAAAAGGAATACCAGGGAGAAATAGAAAGGATAGAACAGGTACCCGAAGAAAGCATAGTCCATGTACCATGGGTTGGACAAGTAACACAGGATACAAAAACGCCAAAGAAACAAGGGGCAAAAATCAAGGAAGCATGGAGATTGTTAAAACAAATGGCATTACAGGGAGTAAATGGTAAAAGAAGTGTGTCGGTGCAGACAGAGGACCAGGTTGGTGAAAATAAAGGCACTCAAACGGAAAGTGTGAGCATGATACTTTCGCCGGTGGATACAAGTGAACAACGTGATTGGTTCGGCAAGGTGGGAGTAGATAATGACCAGGAGAGTGAATATGACATTGAAGCATTTGAGAGATCAATAGGGTTCCCAAAAGATAGTTACACGTTCGGAGTAAGGGTCAGCGACGAGAGTGAGGAGGAAACGGATTTAGGTTTAGACAAGGTAGTGGATTCAATCGAAAACCCGGAGGTAGTCCCTACTGAGAATCAAGATACAGACTTTGAGACACACGAGGAAGACCAGGTGGAGGAGGTAGGAGAAGTTAATATCCAAGGTGGACTAGCCCTGAAAGGTTTCAGAATATGGAACAAGGGTCTATTTATGAGGAGCTTGTGGAAGATAGGTTGAAGTCGGAATGCTATGATGATGGTACAGTGCTAGACAACAGGAGCGGAGTGCATCAGAACCAGAGGATCTCTAAAGGTCACCGTTCACAATGTCGAGATGACCGGTACCGGAATATCCAAACGTAATGTGGAGGGTTATAGAGTATGAGAAAAGGACTGAAGCACGAAGGAGAGCATCAGCTGGAAGGATGGATGTAAGGTAGATGGTTGGCGCTGGTAGTTTTTTTCTTTTTAGGATTGTTGAACAATATTGGAGAGGGAGTTATATAGTGGACTTATATGGGATAAACCAAGTAACTTAGGAATTGCATGCGCGGAAGCATCTCATGGAAAAAGCTACCTCATTTTGTTATTGTCAAAGAAAAACGAAAATACGTTTTTAGAAAGTCACGGAAAACTGGTTGTGTGATGACTGTTAAGTGTGAAAATTTTTAAATAAGTGTCCTAGACAAGGAAATAAAAGTCCAGT
This sequence comes from Trachelipus rathkii, assembly GCA_015478945.1. Taxonomy (NCBI): domain Eukaryota; kingdom Metazoa; phylum Arthropoda; class Malacostraca; order Isopoda; family Trachelipodidae; genus Trachelipus; species Trachelipus rathkii. The sequence goes on from JABUQX010072382.1 coordinate 9,584, forward strand.
GATTCAAGGTTTAAAGTTTGCAAAAACTAATTGAAGTCAGGTTTCGTAGAAACCATACTTGAGGTCGTCAATTCCCCAAACTGGGTAAGTAAACTATTATTTCAAAGGTTAAAACTAAAAGTAGGAAGCTTGCAGTCATTTTTGCTAAAGTTATCGAATTCGGGAGAAATAGAACCATTGGTATTAAGGTTGCTAAGTATTTAAAGTTAATTAATATTGAGATAGTGTGAACTAAAAGTAGGAAGTGATGTTAAAATTAGGATCGAGGAGTTAAGATGGAAAATGTGAATAGGCAAGTGGTGGCATATTTCAAGGTAGATTTTGAGAGATTTTCACGAGGTTTGAGTTAAGAAATTATTATTGAAGCGTTACGATGCTATTTTTCGTGATCAAGTTACCATCGGGTTTGTACCAGGT
>JABUQX010072382.1:12500-24369 GCA_015478945.1 Trachelipus rathkii
AACCGGATGGTTGCTTCAAACCAAATGGTTGATAAATAAAAGAGTTCGCTCTTGGAAACGGAAGGTAGCTATCTTGAAAGACGATGAAAAACCACAGTTTATTTTACAATATATACATGAGAGCAGCTATAATCGTTGTTAAGCTCCAGTGAGGACTATATACAATATCTTTGTAAATTATTAAGGATTTAAATTAATCTACGTTGGGGATTTAATCGTTCCCTGGCGTCCCAGTCAAATGTCCACGATTTCGAAAGCCTGACACTCACAATCCGCTTTACGTCCTTACACGACCAGTTGCTTTGAATATTGAGTCTGGTTTCCGGTCTCACACTCGCACCTGACAATGTGAAACCACAACAGTAGCTGATTAAATGAATATATATATATATAATCCATCCATCTTCATCATCATCATCATCATCTCATCATCATCATCATCATCATCCATCTTCTCTCAAATCATCATCATCAATCAAATCAAATCAAAATCAAAATCAAATCAAATCAAGTCAAGTCTATAAGTCAGTGTCAAGTGAATATTAATAATAATAGATATTAATAATAATAATCATTACTAATCAGTACCAGATCCACAATTGGTTTTCTTCAATGATAACATATCATATATAAATTTCATAATAAATAAATAATAAAAATAATAATAATAATAATAAATAATAGTAATGTGGTGTGAGGTGGAGTTCATGCCAATCATGGCAACCATGATCCCAACTATATGGCAACACCAACAATCTTGGTCATACAACTTTAATAACGGCAACGATAATTGCAACTCATACTTTTGTGTTTATCGCGATTATCGCAATCCTATCGATAACTTGCCCACTCAATAATTTCCTTAAACTGCCACGGCGATAATTCCAGCCATTTTTATACTTTAAAGCTTCTTGCCTCAATTCTTTTAATATTCCAAAACCTTATTTTAACTTTTCCCAGCCTCAAAACTAAATATGTTTTTCCAAATCTTAACATTTTCTTTCAACTACAATATTTCGTCTCGTCTTTAACTTTATTTTTGATCAACTGATTTTAAATGTTTTATTCCAACTATTACTTTAGCTATTTTAACTTGACTGCTTTATTTTAAACTTGAATTTTAACTTGCACTTTATTCTAACTTTGACTTTTAAATTTGAACTTTTTCCTAAACTTGACTTTTAAATTTGAACTTTTTCCTAAACTCGAATGCTTTATTCCAAACTTAAATTTTAAACTTGATCTTTATTCTAACTTGAATTTTCTTTCAGCTATTGCGTTAACTTAAATTTGACTATTCGTTTTCCTCAACTCCTCCTCGTCATCTACAGATAAAAACAACTTAAACTTTTACAAAATTTTACTCCTAAACTTACCCGAGTACGCGGGACTTTAATTAACTTGTTAATGATTTTCAACTGGAACTTTGATAATCTGCTTTCTTGTTCTCCGTAAAAATCACCTTTATTTCACTCGTTGTTTTGGACGGACCAACTTTACGTAAAACTTTCACATATAAAAAGACGCGATTCTAGCACCGATTTTCTTCATTTCAGAATATTTTAGTTGGTTTAGGGATTTCTTTAAATCACCCTATTGTACGACTCCCCCTCAGAGATTGGTTGTCCAATCTCTAACAAGAAAAATAATTACACTGGTTCCTCCTCCTTGACGCATTTTTTGCTTCTGTCCGTCTTTCGTACTCTAGAATCTTTCCTTGTACGTTAGACAATTCTGGAACTGATCCTCGTGATCTTGTTTGTGGTGGCGAGTATTGGCTTTCCTCAGCTTGTTCACAATTCTCTACGTACACTGATTCTTGACCTCTATTCATGTTCTCCGGGCTTTCTCCAACTTCCCTCAACTCTTCATATAGGGATTTCCTGGTTGGTTCTGGTGTTTCTAAGTCTTCTGCTGAGTTCAGGGCTCTCTCTTCCATTTCTAACATTCCAGTCCCAGGTACATGCAACTCCTCCTCCAATTGGCCAAATGACGTTTCTTCTTCCAAATCACTCCTGTCGCTTTCTATTGCAGCCAATATATAACTGTTCTCCGGGAACCGTAACGACGCCTCAAACTTCCGGATATCAACATCACTGTTTCTGTCACTATTTGTATCATTGTTGTCAAACCAGTCCAACTGTTCACTGGCATCAATTGGTGAGGGGACCGATTCCGTATAGCTCGTTTGTGTCCCTATATCGAATGTTATCAACTGGTCCGTCTGTACTGCTGCAACCTTCTTCGTTTTGACGCTTGCTGTCGCTACATCTTTCAGCATCTGCCAAGCCTTCTTTAACTGGGCTCCTTTCTTCTTTTCCGTCCGCGTAACGACCGACTGGTTCTTACTCCACAAAGTTGTACGCTGTTCCGGACGGTTGTGTCCACCCCTGACCCAAGGGTCACGCTCATCTTCGACCGACTGGTCCTGTACACGTTCAACCGACTGGTTCCTCCTACACTTGACCGAATGGTTCTTCTCCATTTGTACTGAAACGTCCCTTAAGAACCCCAACCTGGGGCCACATTCCGATGTCTCTAACTCAGAATCAATTTCTTCAGGTGAGTTTACTTGCGAGGTCTCTAATTCTACTTCTTCGTTCTCTTGTCGGAAATGCTGTAACAAGTAAGGAGGCGGATCTGCCCAAACTTTCAAATGTGAATAATGTGCTTTTATAGTTTTTCCTTCCCTTTCGATCTCATACGTCATTCCCTCGGATACAACTTTGGTAACTACGTAGGGCCCTGCAAATCTTTCTCCCAACTTCTTGTCTACTGACCTATCTACACTTATAATCTTCCTTTTAACTTTTACACCCACTGCATAGGGTAACCAATTAGGGTGTCCCTCTCTCCACTTTCCTTGTTCTTCTCTTGGGATGGGTAGCATCACTCCTCTTTCATGATGTTCCGTCATTAATTTCTCTGCTGGTGACATCCCCAGTTCAGTATGTTTTGTGTTGTTATATGTCAACACCACTCTCGGCAGACAAATGTCCCAATCCAATTCTTCAGCTACTACATTCTTCACTAGCTCTGCAAACGTTCTATTGACACGCTCCACTGCCCCGTTACTTGATGGCTTATAAGGACTACTATAAATGTGGTCAATCCCATAGCTCCTCAACATCTGTTCGAACTTCCGACTCCTAAACTCCACTCCATTATCAGTCAGTATCTTGTACGGTGCATGTATGAAACTTGGTAACATATGATATTCAAATGCATCTGATACACTTTTTGCTACCTTATTTTTCAGTGGCCTCACCATTGCCCATTTACTACAATGATCGATCGCAACCAGGCATGCTACATTTCCCAATCTCGTTTTTGGCATGGACATAACGTCCACAGCAACCATCTCAAATGGATTCTTCACTTCAATCTTCCAGATAGGTGGGTATACTACCGTATGCTCAATCTTCATTAGCTGGCACTTCGGGCAAGTCCTGCATACTTCCTGAACCACTGTGTATATTTTTGGATGCCACACATACTTCACTACTGCATCTAATAATTTGTCTCGTCCTATGTGTGCAAGATTTCTGTGTATGGTCACGCTTACATGTACAAATTGTCTGAATCCCACCACTGCACTATAATAGTTTGTTCCCAGTTTCTTCACTAAAATTCCTTGGTTTATGGCAAAATCCTCTCTGTACCGGTAAAATTCTTTTAAGAGATCAGTCTTCTCAATTTGTTGTCCATTTCTCACCCTCTCTCTCAAAGTTTTTATAGCTTCTGATCTACTTTGTAATTTCATAATCTCTTCTGGCGCTATTTCCATTAATTGATTACTTTTTCTGTCAACCGATACATTATTTACCGCCACCGTTGTTATAAACGTGTTACTCACATTCTCAGAATCTTCACCATGCGAAATTATTCCTTCACCAAAATCTAGAACTGCTTCAGTTTCTACAAGATAGTTCATGCCCAACAAGAGGCAAGCTGGGATATATTCATCTTTAACCACCACCAATGGCAATGTCACCTGTCGGTATTTCATGTTTATGGTGATTTCTACTGCTCTTGTACACTCCACCTCCCCGGTGCCCACACCATTAAGTTTTACTTCCACTTGCCATTCTCGTCGTATGTGCCCAAATTGCGTAAGATCATGTACGACGGCCTCCTGTATTAAACTGATCACTGCACCAGTGTCTAGAAACGCACATTTTGTCACCTCCCCTATACACACTTCTTTCCAGGCAACCCCCTTCAAAATGTGGTTACAGCTCAGTCTTGAAATGTGACCTCTTTCCTTCATCAACAGATTTATCTCCAGTCCTTCACCATAATGGTGACTCAACAAGTTAGTTTCTTCATCCTCACTTGCTTCTTCTTCCTCTTGAGGATGTTCCCCATCGGTATCCTGTCCATCTTCTTGAAATTCTTCCTCGTTATCTGGAATGATTGGTATCTCTTCCGTCATGGTATTCCAATTTGTTGGACAGAATGTGCCATTGTCTTTTAAGGGATTAAAATGGCTTCCTCCCAGCACCTGCAAGTGCACATCCTCCAGGTGTTCTTCTTCTCTCATTTTGGGGCCAATATAAGCCACCGAACAGCATGTTCCATGATGGAGCCATATCTTTACTTTGAAAACATCGCTGGCTGCCAATAGTACTTCCGGTACGGGCTCTCTTCCAGGTTCTTTCAGTGCTCTTAAGTATTTTACTGTTTTTGCCCGTTTCTCTATCCCGTATAACCTCCTTTCCAAAATGAGCTTATCCAACAACACTTCCCGCAGGTTTCTAAAATTCCTTGGAACTCCTTCTAGATGGGCGTTATCTAAAACAATCTTTAGGCTTTGAAACAGGGAGTCTGCTCCTCCTGGAACTAATTTCATCAACAGTAATCCCTTTGGGAGCGCAAGGGGGTCAACGACTTCCGCTCTCTCCTCAATACTGCCGTGGCACCTGGACCAGGTGTCCGCAAACACATTTTCTTTTCCAGGATAATATTGAATTTCAAAACTATATTCGCTGAGATCATCCAAGACGCGTGCCAATTTACTGTCCACCAACTTCATTGTATCTAAATAGACCAATGGTCTATGATCAGTATAAAGAATGAAAGTCTGTCCCAACAGGAACGGTCTAAAACTTTTAATACCCCATCTTATAGCCAACAGTTCTCTTTCTATGGTCGACGCTCTTCTCTCACAAGCGCTAAATGAATGGGAATTATACGCAATTACCCTTCTTTCTCCATTCTGCTTTTGGCAAAGGCCAGCCCCCATACCAGTTCCACTAGCATCTACAAACAATTCTAACTTTTTCGCATGTGATGAAAAATCTGGGAACGCCAATTCTACTGAATCCTTCATCCGTTTTTTTAATTCTTCAAATGATTTAGTTCTTTCCGTCGTCCATTCAATCAAATCTTTTCTTTTCCCACCAGTTAGCACACTAAGAGGTGCCGCCACTTCTGAACAATTTCGAATGAATTTCCTCTGGAAGTTAATCATTCCAAGATATCTTCTTAATTCTCCAACATTCTTCGGCTTTTCTAATTTGTCGATTTGATTTACGTATTCCGGCAACTTTCTTATACCGGTTCTGCCAATTATATGGCCTAAAAATTGAACTTCCTTTTGTACCCATTTACATTTACTCACTTTTATTTTTACATTGGCTTCACAAAACTTCTGGAGGACACGTTTTATTAAGGTTAGATGCTCATCGAATCCCTTCGAGATCAAAAGCACATCGTCTACATAAATTACGACTTTATCCCTACTAAATCCAGTTAATATTCGTTGCATTTCCCTCTGGAACGCAGCTGGCCCATTCTTGAGTCCAAAGCTCAATCTTTTAAACCTGTATTGTCCGCTTACTGTGGAAAATGCAGTATAGTCTTTGCTATCTTCCTCCAACTGCATCTGGTAATACCCCTTAACCAGGTCCATACTTGTAAAATAGTAAGCTCCATGACAACCGAAGATCGTTTCGGTGATGTTGGTCATGGGAAATCGGTCAGCTTCAGTTACTGTTTATGCGTAGACTACCGGAGACTTAATAAAGTAACTGAAGCTGACCGATTTCCCATGACCAACATCACCGAAACGATCTTCGGTTGTCATGGAGCTTACTATTTTACAAGTATGGACCTGGTTAAGGGGTATTACCAGATGCAGTTGGAGGAAGATAGCAAAGACTATACTGCATTTTCCACAGTAAGCGGACAATACAGGTTTAAAAGATTGAGCTTTGGACTCAAGAATGGGCCAGCTGCGTTCCAGAGGGAAATGCAACGAATATTAACTGGATTTAGTAGGGATAAAGTCGTAATTTATGTAGACGATGTGCTTTTGATCTCGAAGGGATTCGATGAGCATCTAACCTTAATAAAACGTGTCCTCCAGAAGTTTTGTGAAGCCAATGTAAAAATAAAAGTGAGTAAATGTAAATGGGTACAAAAGGAAGTTCAATTTTTAGGCCATATAATTGGCAGAACCGGTATAAGAAAGTTGCCGGAATACGTAAATCAAATTGACAAATTAGAAAAGCCGAAGAATGTTGGAGAATTAAGAAGATATCTTGGAATGATTAACTTCCAGAGGAAATTCATTCGAAATTGTTCAGAAGTGGCAGCACCTCTTAGTGTGCTAACTGGTGGGAAAAGAAAAGATTTGATTGAATGGACGACGGAAAGAACTAAATCATTTGAAGAATTAAAAAAACGGATGAAGGATTCAGTAGAATTGGCGTTCCCAGATTTTTCATCACATGCGAAAAAGTTAGAATTGTTTGTAGATGCTAGTGGAACTGGTATGGGGGCTGGCCTTTGCCAAAAGCAGAATGGAGAAAGAAGGGTAATTGCGTATAATTCCCATTCATTTAGCGCTTGTGAGAGAAGAGCGTCGACCATAGAAAGAGAACTGTTGGCTATAAGATGGGGTATTAAAAGTTTTAGACCGTTCCTGTTGGGACAGACTTTCATTCTTTATACTGATCATAGACCATTGGTCTATTTAGATACAATGAAGTTGGTGGACAGTAAATTGGCACGCGTCTTGGATGATCTCAGCGAATATAGTTTTGAAATTCAATATTATCCTGGAAAAGAAAATGTGTTTGCGGACACCTGGTCCAGGTGCCACGGCAGTATTGAGGAGAGAGCGGAAGTCGTTGACCCCCTTGCGCTCCCAAAGGGATTACTGTTGATGAAATTAGTTCCAGGAGGAGCAGACTCCCTGTTTCAAAGCCTAAAGATTGTTTTAGATAACGCCCATCTAGAAGGAGTTCCAAGGAATTTTAGAAACCTGCGGGAAGTGTTGTTGGATAAGCTCATTTTGGAAAGGAGGTTATACGGGATAGAGAAACGGGCAAAAACAGTAAAATACTTAAGAGCACTGAAAGAACCTGGAAGAGAGCCCGTACCGGAAGTACTATTGGCAGCCAGCGATGTTTTCAAAGTAAAGATATGGCTCCATCATGGAACATGCTGTTCGGTGGCTTATATTGGCCCCAAAATGAGAGAAGAAGAACACCTGGAGGATGTGCACTTGCAGGTGCTGGGAGGAAGCCATTTTAATCCCTTAAAAGACAATGGCACATTCTGTCCAACAAATTGGAATACCATGACGGAAGAGATACCAATCATTCCAGATAACGAGGAAGAATTTCAAGAAGATGGACAGGATACCGATGGGGAACATCCTCAAGAGGAAGAAGAAGCAAGTGAGGATGAAGAAACTAACTTGTTGAGTCACCATTATGGTGAAGGACTGGAGATAAATCTGTTGATGAAGGAAAGAGGTCACATTTCAAGACTGAGCTGTAACCACATTTTGAAGGGGGTTGCCTGGAAAGAAGTGTGTATAGGGGAGGTGACAAAATGTGCGTTTCTAGACACTGGTGCAGTGATCAGTTTAATACAGGAGGCCGTCGTACATGATCTTACGCAATTTGGGCACATACGACGAGAATGGCAAGTGGAAGTAAAACTTAATGGTGTGGGCACCGGGGAGGTGGAGTGTACAAGAGCAGTAGAAATCACCATAAACATGAAATACCGACAGGTGACATTGCCATTGGTGGTGGTTAAAGATGAATATATCCCAGCTTGCCTCTTGTTGGGCATGAACTATCTTGTAGAAACTGAAGCAGTTCTAGATTTTGGTGAAGGAATAATTTCGCATGGTGAAGATTCTGAGAATGTGAGTAACACGTTTATAACAACGGTGGCGGTAAATAATGTATCGGTTGACAGAAAAAGTAATCAATTAATGGAAATAGCGCCAGAAGAGATTATGAAATTACAAAGTAGATCAGAAGCTATAAAAACTTTGAGAGAGAGGGTGAGAAATGGACAACAAATTGAGAAGACTGATCTCTTAAAAGAATTTTACCGGTACAGAGAGGATTTTGCCATAAACCAAGGAATTTTAGTGAAGAAACTGGGAACAAACTATTATAGTGCAGTGGTGGGATTCAGACAATTTGTACATGTAAGCGTGACCATACACAGAAATCTTGCACACATAGGACGAGACAAATTATTAGATGCAGTAGTGAAGTATGTGTGGCATCCAAAAATATACACAGTGGTTCAGGAAGTATGCAGGACTTGCCCGAAGTGCCAGCTAATGAAGATTGAGCATACGGTAGTATACCCACCTATCTGGAAGATTGAAGTGAAGAATCCATTTGAGATGGTTGCTGTGGACGTTATGTCCATGCCAAAAACGAGATTGGGAAATGTAGCATGCCTGGTTGCGATCGATCATTGTAGTAAATGGGCAATGGTGAGGCCACTGAAAAATAAGGTAGCAAAAAGTGTATCAGATGCATTTGAATATCATATGTTACCAAGTTTCATACATGCACCGTACAAGATACTGACTGATAATGGAGTGGAGTTTAGGAGTCGGAAGTTCGAACAGATGTTGAGGAGCTATGGGATTGACCACATTTATAGTAGTCCTTATAAGCCATCAAGTAACGGGGCAGTGGAGCGTGTCAATAGAACGTTTGCAGAGCTAGTGAAGAATGTAGTAGCTGAAGAATTGGATTGGGACATTTGTCTGCCGAGAGTGGTGTTGACATATAACAACACAAAACATACTGAACTGGGGATGTCACCAGCAGAGAAATTAATGACGGAACATCATGAAAGAGGAGTGATGCTACCCATCCCAAGAGAAGAACAAGGAAAGTGGAGAGAGGGACACCCTAATTGGTTACCCTATGCAGTGGGTGTAAAAGTTAAAAGGAAGATTATAAGTGTAGATAGGTCAGTAGACAAGAAGTTGGGAGAAAGATTTGCAGGGCCCTACGTAGTTACCAAAGTTGTATCCGAGGGAATGACGTATGAGATCGAAAGGGAAGGAAAAACTATAAAAGCACATTATTCACATTTGAAAGTTTGGGCAGATCCGCCTCCTTACTTGTTACAGCATTTCCGACAAGAGAACGAAGAAGTAGAATTAGAGACCTCGCAAGTAAACTCACCTGAAGAAATTGATTCTGAGTTAGAGACATCGGAATGTGGCCCCAGGTTGGGGTTCTTAAGGGACGTTTCAGTACAAATGGAGAAGAACCATTCGGTCAAGTGTAGGAGGAACCAGTCGGTTGAACGTGTACAGGACCAGTCGGTCGAAGATGAGCGTGACCCTTGGGTCAGGGGTGGACACAACCGTCCGGAACAGCGTACAACTTTGTGGAGTAAGAACCAGTCGGTCGTTACGCGGACGGAAAAGAAGAAAGGAGCCCAGTTAAAGAAGGCTTGGCAGATGCTGAAAGATGTAGCGACAGCAAGCGTCAAAACGAAGAAGGTTGCAGCAGTACAGACGGACCAGTTGATAACATTCGATATAGGGACACAAACGAGCTATACGGAATCGGTCCCCTCACCAATTGATGCCAGTGAACAGTTGGACTGGTTTGACAACAATGATACAAATAGTGACAGAAACAGTGATTTTGATATCCGGAAGTTTGAGGCGTCGTTACGGTTCCCGGAGAACAGTTATATATTGGCTGCAATAGAAAGCGACAGGAGTGATTTGGAAGAAGAAACGTCATTTGGCCAATTGGAGGAGGAGTTGCATGTACCTGGGACTGGAATGTTAGAAATGGAAGAGAGAGCCCTGAACTCAGCAGAAGACTTAGAAACACCAGAACCAACCAGGAAATCCCTATATGAAGAGTTGAGGGAAGTTGGAGAAAGCCCGGAGAACATGAATAGAGGTCAAGAATCAGTGTACGTAGAGAATTGTGAACAAGCTGAGGAAAGCCAATACTCGCCACCACAAACAAGATCACGAGGATCAGTTCCAGAATTGTCTAACGTACAAGGAAAGATTCTAGAGTACGAAAGACGGACAGAAGCAAAAAAGGCGTCAAGGAGGAGGAACCAGTGTAATTATTTTTCTTGTTAGAGATTGGACAACCAATCTCTGAGGGGGAGTCGTACAATAGGGTGATTTAAAGAAATCCCTAAACCAACTAAAATATTCTGAAATGAAGAAAATCGGTGCTAGAATCGCGTCTTTTTATATGTGAAATTTTACGTAAAGTTGGTCCAAAACAACGAGTGAAATAAAGGTGATTTTTACGGAGAACAAGAAAGCAGATTATCAAAGTTCCAGTTGAAAATCATTAACAAGTTAATTAAAGTCCCGCGTACTCGGGTAAGTTTAGGAGTAAAATTTTGTAAAAGTTTAAGTTGTTTTTATCTGTAGATGACGAGGAGGAGTTGAGGAAAACGAATAGTCAAATTTAAGTTAACGCAATAGCTGAAAGAAAATTCAAGTTAGAATAAAGATCAAGTTTAAAATTTAAGTTTGGAATAAAGCATTCGAGTTTAGGAAAAAGTTCAAATTTAAAAGTCAAGTTTAGGAAAAAGTTCAAATTTAAAAGTCAAAGTTAGAATAAAGTGCAAGTTAAAATTCAAGTTTAAAATAAAGCAGTCAAGTTAAAATAGCTAAAGTAATAGTTGGAATAAAACATTTAAAATCAGTTGATCAAAAATAAAGTTAAAAACGAGACGAAATATTGTAGTTGAAAGAAAATGTTAAGATTTGGAAAAACATATTTAGTTTTGAGGCTGGGAAAAGTTAAAATAAGGTTTTGGAATATTAAAAGAATTAAGGCGAGAAGCTTTAAAGTATAAAAATGGCTGGAATTATCGCCGTGGCAGTTTAAGGAAATTATTGAGTGGGCAAGTTATCGATAGGATTGCGATAATCGCGATAAACACAAAAGTATGAGTTGCAATTATCGTTGCCGTTATTAAAGTTGTATGACCAAGATTGTTGGTGTTGCCATATAGTTGGGATCATGGTTGCCATGATTGGCATGATTGCCCGGTTATTATATTATTATGAATTATTATGATTATTATATTTTATTATTATTATTATTATTATTATTATTAATTATTATTTATTATTATTATTATTTATTATTATTAATTATTAATAATTATTATAGTTGGTTATAATTATTTATAGATTATTATAATTGTTTGATTATCATTTATTATTACTATAAAGTATTATTATTATTATTATTATTATTATTATTATTATTATTATTATTATTATTATTATTATTATTATTATTATTTTTATATCATTATTTATTTGTAATTGAGCATTATTATGATACATTATTGGTGATTTTATTATGATTATTATTTGTCATCATTATTATGATTGACCATCTGAAGAGTTCCCAATTGTGACTGGTACGATGAGTAGTACGAATTATTATTATTAATATCTATTATTATTATTACTATTATTATTATTATTATTATTTTTTATTATTATTAATTATTATATTAATTATTATTATTATTATTATCTATTTTATTATTATTTATTTTATTATTATTGCAAGTTGCCGTCGTTATC